>CATIWR010175890.1:0-15916 GCA_949677035.1 Omphalea diandra
TTATTTACACTCATTTTGAAACTTCTCGCACTTTTTTAGTTTTCCTTTAAGAGAGTGCTAAACAAATATCAATATATTATATTGAAATTTCAACTATTTGAGTGTAAAAATTTATAAGAAAAGTGTAAATAATTAAAATAAAAAACTATAAGGATTTCATTCCTCCAATGAAAAGATTTTAAATTGAGTCAATAAAAATTAAAATTTATACAACTTGGAATGTCAATTAAAGCGCCTCCAATGTATTTTGAAACCTTAAATGCCATAATCTAAGTTGTTGGATACTAAAAAAGGACAATATTAATACCACCTGCAATGTACTAAGGTATTTATTGTTTGCAAAGAAGTCTAGGGTTTAGGAAATCTAATTTTCAGAAACACGTAACTTATAAGTGTATATGGTTTAATAAAAGTGTGAAATCCACGATTACTTCATTTTTTTTTTTTAATAATTTAACTTTTTCAATAAAAATAAAAGTACCTACAAAGGATGGCCAATAAATACAATATTTTTTTTTTATAAAATTTAGAGAAATTATCAAAGAGATTTTATAATTATCAAATAAATTTGTTTAATAAAATAAAAGTATTCATATTCATAAATTAGAGATAATATGGTATTTTGCACTATATTTTCTTAAAGGTTAGATCCTTAAAACTTAATAAGTTATCTAAATATAAAGTTATTATAATTCCCAATATAATAATATATGAATCGAATAAGAAAAATTTTCACTTCTCAAAAATTATTTTTTTAAAATAAATTTTTTTTAAATCAAACGAGATTAACGTTGTGTTTGGTAGAAATGATTTCTATAGTTTTTATGAAATTTATTTGTAAATCCACATTTATATGTTTAATATAAATAAAAATTCATTATTTTAAAAAATTAATTCAAATTCTATTTCATTAAATTCTTAAAATTGACTATAGTTAAAATAAACTCTATTAAATTTAATAGAATTTACAAATAAATCCTAAAATTATAAAATTTTTTATTATGATAAAAATACTCTTAATTAAAATATCTTTTTACTTTACTTTCATTTTCTCCTTCTCATTGACTCTCTCTCTCTTCACTTTTTATTTTATACTCCCTATCTTTTCGTTTTGTGTGTTTTTTTTATATTTGTAAAAATTAAAAAAAATAATACAAGGATGTATTTATAAAATAAAATATTTTATTAAATTTTATGCTTAAATCAAATGTAAAATTTATTATTTAATTCAAATACAATTATTGATCATATAATACGCAAAATTAATGATTAGTTATTACATAATGCAAATAATAGGTTTATGGACGGAAGCATGCTTTTGAGGCAGTGATTGGATAAATTTGTTGTCCTTTTTCTCTGGGGAACTATATAGGAATGTTTAAATTATTGTAAAGTTAAGATTTTTATATCTTTCCTTTTTTTTTTTTTTTCTGTTTAATTACCTAAAAATTAGCTCTTTTTTATAATTACTTTTCTTGCATTGTTATTTTCCCATCTTTTTGCAATCTAGTTTTTTCAAACTTAATAAAATAACAAGAACAATATTTATGTAATTATGATTTTAGTTACATCATTTTTCGTCAATTAAAAATATGCCAAAATCTCCACTTTATATGTAATATAAATTTATATAACCTATTGAAATAATAAAAAAAGACACCTTGAGTTTGTTATAAGTTGTAACCCAGCAAAAAGCAGGAGCCTGTGTATTTGACAAACAACAAAATTCATGTGTACGATAGCAACATTTGGTGGCCAACTGGAGAAGTCATAGTCAAGTTCAAGAACCCATTCAAAAAGTGGGAATTCAATGGCCAATTGTCTTCAAGCGGGGGGCCAGGCCAGCCACTGTACCATTTCTGGCTAGAATCAATTTCCCATTATTATTATTGTTCTATACTCCAACTCTTAATTGCGACCATAGCACCATGCTGCATTATATTCACATATCCCAGTACATTGGTTCTAGCTAGGAGCATTTTAATTAAATTATTTTCATCACTTCAATATATATAGATTCGTGTGAAGTTCATTACTTTCATGGAGTAATTTATTATGCTCTGTAGCCAAATATCTCTAAGTTCCCCACCTAAATATTCAATATGACCAATGATCTTAAGCTAGATTTTATAGGATTAAACCTAATTAGGGTCTAATTGATTGATATAAAAGAAAGAATCATTACTCATTAGTGGTCTAGTTTCAATTTACTATTATCAAGTCTTAATCGCAATATTCTGTCAACCATTGCGTACTGTCTCTATAACGTTTTAGGTGATTAAGGAAGTTCCAGTGACTTAATCAAACAATATAAGCGTGAACTAATAGTAATTCTGCCCTCTTACCGGCCTTGAAAACCTTGTAACCTTAATTAGAAGGAAAAAAAAAAAAAACCCATTTCCCCAAAAGTACAGTGCAAGTGGGAATCATAAAGATGTTGATGCTTGAGATAATATACAGATAAGAGATGGTGATGATCACTGCTGTAGATGGTCCCTCTTCAACCTTTATACCTTGTTTTTGAGAAGGACTTCCAATCCTCTTCTCCATCCTTACTTTCACTTTTTTGTGCTGCCATAAAAATTGTGACATAGGATTACATTAAAATTGTTGGTCCTTTTCATATTCTTAGTACGTTTAATTGTTACCATCAATTTCATAGAAAGAGAGACTTTTTTAGAATTATGATTAAGCTATCATCAACTGAAACTCACTATTTGTAGTTACTTCTTAGTTTAACCAAATTTAATGAACACATTTATAAGAAAAATAATAGAAAGCTTAAACATCAAATCAAGTGTACGAGTATATTCTTTTCTTATTATCTTAAATTTAAATATGTTAAACAATTTTAGAAAGATAATTTTTTTATAAATTAATTATGTCTGACATAGGCTGAATTTGAAAAATTAGCTAATAATCTAGTTATTATCTGATAATCTACCTAGTAACTGATAATTTTATTGTAACTAATAATCTAATAGTTAAAAACCTAACCGATTGATATAAAAATATTTGATAAAAATAGTTGAAAAAATAGTTAAAAAATATAAGATGACATAAAACTAGAGTAACAAAAAAAATTTTCATAATCTTGTAACTTCTTAGTTGAACGTTAATTCTATTAGTTTTTTTTTTCAATGAGATTATAATCTAATTTTTTTAAATAATCAAATTTATCAAATAAAACTTATTGATTAAACTAATTTATATTAATGATTTATAATATAGTTTTGTCATGTTAAACAATAAATCTATCAAACAATAAATCTTGCTTAGATAGACTCAAAAGAAAATAAATAAAACAAAGTCCAAAAATTCTTAGTGTATGTTATTGAAAGTCTTAATTTTTTGGTGTTTAGATTGGATATTTTATTGGTTGATCTCTAGTACAAAAAATTGTGCAAACATTTATCAAGTCAGAACTACATTTTATGAGAATTTGATCAAACTTATGAAAAGATTAAAGAGTTAAATAGTGATAAACAAAATTGTTATATAGTTGAGCATGCATATCATCGATTGCTCCAATCAAATGCTCTGTTCATACTATCTATTTTTACAAATTAAATGATATGCTGTTTTAATTTCAAATTATGCATCTGATTTATTTTATATTTTATTACAACAATATGTAATTATACTTATCATATATATCTGTTTTGTAATATTCAATTAATGAAATATATTATCCTTTATTCTAAAAAAGAAATCCTACTGCATAAAGTATTTAAAAAAAATGATTAGCTATAAAAAAAGTATGAAAAAAGTTGTCCTCCTACCTAAAAGAAAAGGTGCATTTCCTTTTTCCTCTATAAGTTGCATTGTATTGCAAGGTTGGAAACAAATCAGTTTTCTTTTTCCAAATTGATATATTTTGTGATTCTGTCAACATGACCCCCCCTATGTAATAATTTTTCTACATTAGCTCATCATCAATTCATCATATTCATTAGTTAAAATTAGTTGGTTAATCAAATCCAACTTCTAATTAATCTGCGAGTTTGATCAGAAATAATGCAGATTTGGAGAGAAAGATGGGACGTCTCTATTATCAAAGAAAATGATGCACACTATCCTTTAGTTTGTCAACTTTTGCCAAAAACACTGAATATAAGAAGGCTTCAAATTGACAAAAGGCATGATCTGTAGGGGACAGTAATAGGGACTTAAATATGGGGACGTCTATGACTTGAAGATTGATTTACTAGGAAAATTAATTATTCTAGCCTCGAAAATTAACATCGAACACTACTAAACTTTTTATTCAGTGGCACTGAGATTATATGTAATAATAATAAAGTGCGAATTATTATCTGAGAGTTTTTTTAGAGTACAAAAGAAGTTTTTTTTTTTTTTTTTTTTATCTAGAATAATAAAATATATTTTTATTTATAAATAGTCATATGACATTCACAAAAAAAAATTTATGACCTAAAATATTAATATAAAATTGATCTCAACACTACTAATACATGCATATTAACTAAACTTTGAATCAAGGTTATATTTTCACCTTGAATATTATTTGATGACTTTGTGTTTTTATCAATTATGAAATTTCCACAAGATATGGTGTTATAGCACATGCTATTGAAATGCATACCATACGCTAGAACAAATTTGAGAGGTGACACCCAATAATATATTATCATATATTTTTAAACAATCAATCTCAAACTACAAAGAAAAATAGATAAACACTTCACAAAAAAGACAAAATAATAAATCTAGAATAAAAATTTTCAAAAGAGAGTCAAACCAAAATAAAACTAATAAATACGGTAAAAACTGCTCACTTTATTGAAAAAAATAAAAAATGAAGAGAAAAAGGGGTTGTCGTTGATAGAATATAGATCGACGATTGCCCCAAAACACTAAAAAGAAAGAGTCATTTTTAGAGAAAGAGATGGTTGGAAAGGATGATTAAGGTTTTATTTGGGAAAACTAGTTGATAATCTAATTATTAACTGATAATGTAGCTACTATTTGATAATTTTGTTATGCTTGATAATCTAGTAGTTGAAAACCTGATAATTGATAATCTAGTTGATTGATGTGAAAGTGTTTCATAAAAGTAGCGAAAAAATGTAAAATGACATAAAATGAAGGTAAAACGGGGGAAAAAAAATCATAATCTAGTAACTTTTTAGTTAGATTATAATTCTACTAGCTTTTTTTTTTTTTTAAGGAGATTGTAATCTAACTTTTTTTTTTCAAATAGTTTAGTTTACTAAATAAAACTTATTGATCAAACTATATTAATGGTTAAACTAAATTACAATTTAGATTATAAATTAGTTTTGTCATATCAAATATAGTCTAAATAAAGTGCAAGTAGCTAGATTATCAACTCTAATAATCTAGCTGCATGCTAGTGATCTTGTTGTAATTGATAATCTAGTAGTCGAAAATCTGCTAATTGATAATCTAACTGATTGATATAAAAGTGTTTAGTAAAATTAACTGAAAAATGTAAAATGACAAAAAGCGAAGGTAAAATAGAAAAAAAAATCATAACCTAGTAGTTTTTTAGTTGGATGTTGGTTATACTAGCTTTTTTAAGAAGATTATAATCTAATTTTTTCCTTAAATTATTTAGTTTACTAAATAAAGTTTATTGGTCAAACTAGCTTATATTAATAGTTAAACTAAATTATAATTTAGATTATAATTTAGTTTTGTTATGCCAAACAAAGCTTAAATAAAAGTACGAGTTACAACTCTACTAGGAACTAAATTAATAAAAAAAAGAATAATAGTAAAATGGAAATAAAAAAAAAATAACTCATCAAATGGGGTGGAAATGAATGAGGGGAAGCTCAATTTAGCGAAATTGCGAAATGAACTTAATTTAGAGCCAATTAATTTGTGGTTACTTTTTGAAATGTTTTGTTTTATAAGAAGGATCTAAAGATGCTCCATTTTATTTCTGAGTGACATGTTGGAAGATGGTTTTTCTTAAACTTTTCTCTTTATATATTTATTCACATTAGCTTTACATAAAGTTGGAAGTGTCATTAAGCTGAATTTAGAAAAAGATGTAAACAAACACAAAAGAGACAACAGAAGAGAATTGTGATCGAAACACAAGAAGAGAAAGTGAAAGCAATCATGAGCATATGTGCACACATGAGAGACAACAGAAGGTGTTCACGTGAAGGGTGGTCGACCCCATCCATATTCACATTCACAATTTATGGGCAGTCCCCCTTCAAATAAACGAACCATATTAATTGTATTGAGTTGATTAAATGGGAAAATCAATTTGATAAATTATTAGTTCAAGCCTATTTTTAACTTTTAATTTTGTTTTTTTACCTATACAAAATTTATTTCAAATTAATTATTTTTAATTTAGTAAAATTGATTGGATTGGTTTGGTTTTAAGGGTCCCAACCCAAGAGCCTAAAAGAGGACAAGACTTTGTTAAAGAGGGCCATAGCACCCATCTCATGATTTTGCTTTGCTTTTGCCGTCATTGTCTAGCATGACTCAAAGCAGCTCATAGCCTAAATCTATTGCTGTATTGGCAAAAAAAGAAGAGGCAAGAATAGATGATGTGTTGTGTAAGTGCCACAGCCAACAAAGAAATGATCAGGAGCAAAGACAGCTTTATAAATCTCACGTGATGGAAGAAATCCACATGTATCTGTCTTAAGGGAGGTGGAAACTATTGGGTGGGCTCATGATTGTGCATCTAATTCACATGCATTAGGTAGCTTTTGGCTAAATCTCAAGATTTGGCTAGTTGCTGTGTAGAATGCTAGTTCTATTTTGAGATTAGGTACAAAATAAAATCATAAATCAAACAAAGAAGTTCAATAGAGGGCAGGTGGATATATTTGATCTTCCCTAAAAATCATTCGTCCAATAATTCCACTAATATTTAGTAGACATAGGAGGATTGCAAGTCCAACTCATCAACCAACTGAAAGAAAATAATGTGTTTAATCACTACCCAACAATGACCATGAAGGATGGGTTTATATCGTTGCACTTCTCTTGGCAAGACTTATCAAGTTTGGTATTATTGCTATTCAATCATAGAGGATGAGAATTCTGTTATTAACTCAGAGAGAAAACCTTGAGTCTACTTCATTATTTTTTACCAATCAGGTATAATATGATTGATTTCTTCAAAAAGAGTGGAGAATATCAAGTTCAATTTCTCTTATCCATAATTACGGTGAAAAATTTCACTAATTTAGTGAGAATTAATAAAAAGGAGACTATCCTTGTTATGTAGCTCACAATACTCATTCACATAACAAAAAAAAAAAAAAAAAAGATTTATAACTTCAGATATACCATAAGGTAAAGGAAAAATAAAGGTGTAATAAAAACAAATGAAAATGATAGCCGAACTCAGAAGGAAAAGAAAATTTAGAAATGGAAAAACATAATTGGGAAAGGCCCAACCATCGAAAGCCCAAAGTATTCAATTTTTTACTCATTCAAGAGTGACAGTGAGGGATTTTAACAGCCCATAAAGTAACAACAGAAGAACGAACCATCAACATTTTTCCTTACTAAATTAAAGAAATTGGATCTGGGCCTTATCATGGAATGGAGGAACTGGTTCTTATTAGTACGAATGCCCTGCAACATCCCTATCTCCTTTCTTTATAGCGGCTGGCCAAAATTTCCATTCCACCAATCATCCGAGATATAAACATGTCTCAAGAAGCTAATGCTAATACATGGTCGCATCTTCCTTCTGACATATTTATGCTAATAGCCAAGCGTATAAATTGCTATGAAAGATTTTGTTACATTCGGTGCAGTTTGTTCCTCATGGCGATCTGTCGCGACAAAGGGCAACTTCAATGGATCATCACCTCAAGTTCCATGGCTATTGATTCACACAATTGCCAGTGAGGACGGCTACCCTTTGCTCTTCAACAAGGCTTCACTACCTGAAGCTAATTCCAGTTGCTTCCCTTGTTTTGCCTCCAAAGGTTGGCTATTGATTCAAACTAGCCAAATCTTTCTCATGCACCCTCTAACCCGTGGAAAGATTCTTCTTCCCGATATGATCCACTTTAGTAGGGCTATGAAACTCGTTGATTTCACGTTGGGATACAATTTTAGAGGTGCCCTGTCTTGCAGCCCGACATGGACGTCGAATTTTGGAGTCATGCTTGTTTCTGACGCGAAACAGAAATTGGCTAATTACAAATCAGGCGACAAGGCATGGACATCAGTTTACGCAAGAGATGGTACTTCGTTGATGGATGTGATATTTTATGAAGGTCAGTTTTATTGTATTGATAGTATGGCAAAAGTTATGGTTTGTGATGTTGAGGGTCATCATCCTACTTATGAGGCTCGAGTTATCTTTGATGTCGGTTGGATTGTTGTTCCTTATGACTACTGCCATCTTTATCTGGTGGAATCATTATCAGGTCATTGATGGTAATTTTGCGGGGGATTAGATGACCAAGTATAAGTATCACTCAAAGTTTTCGAGTATTTAAGTTGGATTTGAAGAAGGGAAAATGCAAAGAGGTAGAACGGTTGGATAATAAAGCATTGTTAAGAAGGTGTGGTCATAAACCCAATCATATATACTTCATGGATAAGTACGATGTTCCTTCTATGGGTTTTAGGAAACATATTTTCGGTATCTACAACATGCAAAATGCGATCATTGAGAGACATTTTGTGGATGAACATAAAGAATTTGTGAATCTCAGTCCGGCCATGTGGATTGAATTATTGCCTTCATAAGATTATTTACAATTTTTTTTTTTTTTTGGGTATCTATTGATGATTTCTTAGCACATCAATGTTATAACTTTCTCTTCTTCTTTATATATACATATTTTATGATAAGTGAAGAAGGTCTGAAAGACTGCAATTACTATGGGACAGCACAGCTGAAGTTGCTCTCCTAAACCGTGATGCTTTAATTCATAATTATGAAGGCTATATTTAGTGCTATTATAAGACTTGCACATTCTAATAAAATGTTCTTTTTTTCCTTTAATCTGAGTAACCCCTAAATCAACCATGTATAATTGTTGGAAGAAGAAATGTTTGCAATTGCTACCCAATAAAGGCTAGCTCGCAAGATTACCAAGTTTTGGTATTATAGTTAATTGCTATCTAATCATAGAGATGAGAACTCCTTTGTTAACCCAAAGAGAAAAGTTTTACTCTATTAATTGTTCTGCCTATCAGAAGTAGTCTAGAGTTTAATTCCTTTATCCTTGTTATATAATCTTAAAGGCCACACATGAGTCACATTGTTTTTAGATAAATTCAGATCACTTCGGTTGTAAACTAATTATACTACACTACAAGAAATACTACAATTAGCAAAACTGATTTTGCTGCTAAAAAGCTACTATAATACAGCAATATTAGAAGTTGTTTCAGAAATACTAGAATTAGCAACAAGTGACTGATAATTATCTTTTAATTAAGAACAATTTGCGTATCTATCTGCTCTCTCTCGACCTAAATCCGTTTTCACTTTTCTTATCTCTTTATCTTTGCTCCTGTAACACAACTACTCTCTGCTCCTACTTCCATTTGCTGTCAATACCCGATGATAACAATCTCCTTTGAATTTAACATATGCCAGCGGACTACCTGGTCTTCACAACAAGGATAATCCATCAAGTATACCTCCAAGCTGAAACAACACTAACAATGCCAAGAAAATGCCTACACTAGATTAAAAATTTATAATGTAGGGCATTTTGAGAGCAGAATTCCACTGGATGTTCAGAGAGTTCAAAACACAGAAAAGCATAAGCTATAATCAGAGTATCACTGCTCGCACAAAATGCTTTAGCTCTTTCTTTAATTTTCATTGTCTAGGCTGCCACAGATCCTCTCCTGGTCTAAGCAATTGCTATTATAATAATTTCCTTCAAACTGCATCTGGAAAGGATTGGACAAGCTCAATGCTGCAGCTGCAACTGCATATCATAGAAGCATTTTTGCTCTGGCAAGGGTTCATGGAATAATAAGCTATGGCCTTCCCAAAGGATGTCAATCTTCCATTTTATCAAGTGCTTCAAGATTCCTCAAGCAACGTTCTGCTTCTTCCAAGGCCACATCATGAACTTCTAAGCTAAACACGCTTTGATTTCTTTTTCTTGGGAAGATCTCCTAATGAAGCAATATATTCTTCTGCATTGATATCCTCAACAGCCTTTTTCTTCACAAAGTCCTTAGCCTTTTTCTGCAATATAAGCAACACAAGATATATATTACCCTTTTTTTTTGTCCAACCTAGGAGTTTTTCTGATAGTAACCTAAGAAAATATCTCATATATTATAACCAGAATTGAAATAACAATTCTCCTGCATATCTCCATATGCAAAGCAAACAGAATTTGATAAAACTAGTTTATGATTCATACCTTTATTGACATGGCCATGACAGCCACATCACTATTTTTATTCTCAGATATACCAGCATTCTGAATTTTGGGCTCCTACAATATCCAAGTGGATTTCGAGGTTATTCCAAAAAGATATAGAAGATGACGAGACAAGAAAGGTGTATAAACTGCAGAACATAAGCTGAAAGAGTTTTGGAAAATAACCTCCGGAGGAATAAATGCAGCTTCTCGTTTTCTTTTATTTTCAGCTGTTTTTTCTGCTTGCTTCCCCTGCTTCTCTTGCCACTTCTTTGCTTGTTTCTTCTGGTCACTCAAAAAGTATTCTCCTGACTCCAGTTGAATATCAACCTGTAGACATTGCATAACACAGCATTCCAATGACGAGAAATTGAACCACTAAAACAAAGATTTAGAGATGAACTCCTCATCCACATGATACAGGCATCAGCACCAACTATAAGAAACCATACAGCAAATTTCAACCAAAATAATGTTGTTAAAACCACTTACTAAGAACCAGATCTAATATGCGGTTACTGACAAAGATAAACAAAATAAATTTTTAGGAAAGAACAGAACAAAAAATTAGAAGAGAACTGTTCATGAGAGTTAAGATGCACGATAAATTTTAAGGTCTAAAGTGAATATCAGAGAGATGTATTAATGAAATAAATCTATTGCTGGCAACTTGTATATTTTGGAGAACAGAAGCAATTCACTCACCTTACTAGGTTGTTGAGGAGGAGGGAACGGTGTATATGGTTTCTTTTCTTTGCTCTTAGCCTTCTTTTGTTTGACATTTTTCCTGAAAAAGTTAAATATAAGCCACATATTAAAATGTAAATGATTTAGAAGAGGCTGAAGAATAACTGAACGCGTGTAAGCATAAACAATGATGTGGATATTATACTTCTTAAACTTGGGAAGGAATCTGTCCCAGTTCTCATTCTTAAGTGCTGGATCCTTTTCAAGCTCCTTCTTCATCATGAGAATCTGCATAACACGAAAGTCAAACCACAAAAGAGAGAGAATCAAAGGCTTTTAAAAGATAACAATGTGGGTAGAACTACACAAGAAAACAAGTATTGTATATGGACCTTGATATGGTATACAGGATGCATTTTATTCTGTATGCAATCTTCCACAATTCTCCTGACTTGTTTCAAACCTTTAAATGTGCCCATAGCAGCAACAGTGCTTCCCTATTCAAGTACAAAGACAATTCAATAAATCTTTATGACACTGAACTTCACCCACAGTGGCAAAAGAGACTTTAATTTAACAATAAAATTACAAGGATCAGTATTAATGACCTGAACTAAGATGTAGCAGCCTGTCAAAATCTCAAGGGCCTGCATCAGATAAAATGGTGGAAGGAGGGGGAAAAAAAAGACAAAAGAATGACATTTCAGCATTTTGCAGAATCCTTCTCTTATCTATTCCCTAGTCCCTTTTTTTGTTGAAAAGTTAGAGGGCAATTGGGTTGGAACAGTTGGAGATGGAAAACCTACAGAAATAATAATCTAAGAAACTGAACAAACCTTCAAAGTGGAAGAATTTGGACCAACAAGATGCTGTCTACGTTTAACAAATCGCTCCTGCAAGCAATAATAGAAACTGTGATTAATTCTTGCAGACTCAAATATCACGTTATTTGCAAATAGTGCACCAGAAAAACTAATTAAGAAAAAAGGATAATAAAAGGATAAAGAAGGACTGTTTCTCACTGCTCTCAGCCATATACAATTAAACAAGTGGGTTAATGTCTACACGATAATAGAATAGTCACCTGAATAGGAGAAATGTAAGCAATAAGTACCTTATTGCGGACCAGGTTGGCAATTTTGATGATGTCACATTGCATTTCATCATTCAGAATTTTGATTGCCTACAATGTGAATTGCACAACATTATTAGACAACTAATATGCAAATGGTCCAACTTTAAAAGAATTTTGTTTTGTTTTGTTTTTTTTAATCTGTACATACCCCAATCCCAGAAAAATTGCATACTTAAAACAAAAAACCTGTTTTTCATGGATAGGCAATGACAATCGCACAAGTACTACAGATCACATTATTTTTTGTAGGATGCTAATCAAGCCAGCCCAAGCAGGCTGCGCAGATCTATAGTCTTAAAGCAAAACTACTCCAATAATAAATTTTTTCTTTTAGCAGTTATATCTGGTGTACAAACTTCAATTTTAACAATCCATGACATTGGTCAATCAAATTGTTATAATTCTAGTGATCCTAACCTCCTGAAAAAACAAGATGCAATATAATCACAATTTACAACTGTTTCAGATTATCGCATAGTTGAAATTTTAAATATAGCATGTATCAAAATTTTGGAAAAAGTAAGATAGAGGCAAATGATAAATAAGGAAAGTATTATAACTGTACCTGAGGTGCAGGAACACTTCTTGATAAAAGCTTAATGAGATCCCTAGCTTTGATAATGATATAGGGGTCCCTAGTTTTTCTAGTAGTTGAAACAGTCATTGAACCTTCAACCTGACAAGCAAAAAAGCAACCACTAAAATATAAGTCTTTCAGACAAACATGCATGAGGGGAGAAAAATTGGTACGGTTAATTAAAACTTTCAGAAAACAAGGAAAACTCATAAACTTCCTGTATAGCCAGTATCAAACACACCAAATAAGGAAAAACTGAACTTTTAGCATTCTGATTGATAAATTAAAATAGAAAACTCGGATGAAGATACAGAATTCACACATTTTTTCTAATAATACAGGAAAACCTTTAAACAATTGAAATCAAAGCCCAATTGAGATGTTAATGACTCCAAAGGGACTAACTGTTCATCAACAAGTCAAGAACAAAAGGCATATATATCTTCCAAGAAAGTTAAGTTGAAAAGAAGGGGTACATAATTTTAAAATTTTTTCCCATTCTTTCGCAATCATTATATCTGCCATGGTCCAACTCTTTTCCTAAGAGAAAGGACAAAGACGAGTCCAAAAGCCAACATTAAGGAGATGAAGAAGTCTAGGAACCATAAACATTATGCTAAAGTCCAGTATATTCATGCCACAAAGCCCTCAATATCATGAAAAGTAGTGAAACATCTACTACAGAGCACAAAAGCTGTTACCACAGAATATTAATAAAGACCATATGACTAGGTGAAGGTCTCACCCATGTTAAGCACTTTAAATTTGCGGAAATAACCAGAGAAAAGAGAAAACTCGATTCTCCAGAAATCTCCAAATCCAGTCCATATATAATTAAGAAGTGCTTTATGCCCTAAAAACACAGTGAACGTACAATGCCAGTCAATCCACAGACTTCTGATCACAATCCCAATCCACAAGATTTTGAATTCAATGGTTTAGATTTTCCAAACATGACCACAAACATGAGAGGATCTCAATCCTAATGCACAACATCAAATCCATCATTAATCAACTATTGCATCCAAATAAAGGATCAAAGTAACAACTTCCATTTTTAATCAGTAATTCAGGACCACCAATGAACCTATAAAACCCAACAACAAACAATTAAAGCATTACCAGGTTCAGCTCACATGTAATACCATACTCTTTCAACGCAGATTTCACCATTGGCCACGCTTCTTGTAAGTATTTTTCTGACAAAAAAAAAAAATCGAAACCGATATAAAAATTCCACAGCAAGCATATCGAAAAAGAAAACTCCACGTGCAAATAGAAATAAGAAAGAGGGAGAGACCTCTGTACTGAGGGAAGAGAGTGGAGAAGGAGCTGACTTCGAGCATTCCTCCTTCATTCCAAGAAGGATCGAATTTTTCAATCTTCCAATGGTCGATGTTGGGGTCCTCGTCCCATGGCTTCGGCTTGTCGTGCTTTCCCTTGTGCTTCTGCTTCGTCGTTGTCTCTATTTCTTCAGTCTCTGATGCCATGCTTCTGCGCTTGTCGTCTGTTACTCTGACGCAATTGCTAAAACCCTAGCCCGATAAACGAAGAAAGATGTTTTAAGTATTGCCCTTATCGAACTGACGCAATTACCCATAATCTATTATGCCATTAGTTTTTAAAATTATTTTAAAATTTATAATATTATATTAAATTTTCTCTACTATCTCAAAATTTTCCATAATTTTAAAACAACAAAAAAATTGAATAAATTAGTTACAATTACAATCAAAGACCCACTAATTTTTGCTATAATTTATTTTATGATAAGTGAAGAAGGTCTGAAAGACAAATTATTATGGGACAGCACTGCTGAAGTTTCTCTCCTAAACTGCGATGCTTTAATTTATAACTATGAAGGCTATAAGACTTGCAATTCTAATAAAATGTTTTTTTCCCCTTTAATCTGAGCAACCCCCAAATCAACCAACTATGCAAAATTGGTAAAAGAAGAAATGTTTGCAATTGCTACCCAATTCGCAAGATTTACCAAGTTTTAGTATTAGTTGGAGATTAAGTACGTTTTGTATATAAATACTTCGTCCTTGTGCATTGTAATGGATTGAGAAATAATACAAACTCTCCTTCCAACGTTTCTCAATACTATGTTTTAAATCGACCAAGCTGATCCTGCCTGAAATCGATGGCAATCATTGCCTTTCTTCGAAAGGATGGCTTTTTATTATAAAACCAAGAACACAACTCTGGCTCTTGCAAAAATTTCACTGCCTCGATAGAGAGAAGATTTACATTTTTAACGCTGTCTTGTCTGATTCCATCGGTCATGGTTATTTTTAGATATACATATGCTGCAACCAGATTGCTTTGTACAGACTCGAAGATACCGAAATCGAGACGGAAAATTATGGTGCTATCACATTTCACAACAGAAAATTCTACATGGTATATTTTAGCCTAAGGGTTTTAGTTGTCGAATTGGAATACGAAGCCTACGACAAGAATAATTACTCGTCAAGTAGGAGGCTTTAATATTCTCAATTAGGCCCCTTTTGGTTGAATCATAAGAACAACTGATGCTAGTTTTGATCGAACTTGGTTGGGGAAGGCACGTTATCATGATATTCAATCTATTGATATTCGAGTTGTTGTTAAAGTGGACTAACCAAACAATGGAAGAGGGGTAAAAAAAAGTGGAGAACCTAGGCAATAAAGCTTTATTCTTGGGAGTTAATTCAGCTTTTGCTGTTGATGCCTGGACTGAATCAGGATGCAAACCTAACTGTCGTATATTTTACAGACTGGAGTCATAGAAGTGGTCACAATATGCTACATGGAACAACTGAGCCCTGTTTGAATCACCCATAACGTGGTTATAAAGCTAGTGTACGACAGCCATGAGCTTGGATTTGGGTTGAACCAAGTTTTCATATAAGCATCATTAGACTTTTCTTTTTGTAGTTTCCCTTAGGGGAAGATCTAGGTAACTATGTATAAAAAGGAAGGTTTCCGTTTCGATTTATCGAAGCACTGAATGAAAATTAGTTATCTTGTTCATTTTGTTTTTCTTTTTATCTATTTACTTGTTTTTTTTGAGAATGCTCTTTATTTGTTTATTTTAATTGTATCTGTCCTAGAACCAGTCATTCAAGTTCAATCAGGGCCTTTGTTAGACAG
>CATIWR010175891.1:0-11504 GCA_949677035.1 Omphalea diandra
TGGTGCTACTAATGAATCTCTTTGTGAGGAATTTGCTAAGTGTATGACTAGGGAATTTGAAATGAGCATGATGGGAGAGCTCAAATTCTTTCTTGGTCTACAAATCAAGCAACTCAAAGAAGGGATCTTCATCAACCAAGCCAAATACACAAAGGAAATGTTAAAGAAATTTGGCATGGAAGGATGCAAGGTAGCAAAAACTCCAATGATTAGTACCATCAAGCTAGATAAGGATGAATCATGTACGGTAGTAGATGAAAAGAGATATCAAGGTATGATCAGATCTCTACTCTATCTTATTGCTTCTAGACCAGATATAATGTTTAGTGTTTGTATGTATGCTAGGTTTCAATCTTCACCTAGGGAATCTCATTTAAATGCTGTAAAGAGAATTTTCAAATATTTGCATCGCATTGTTCACTTAAGACTTTGGTATCCTAGGAACTCTTCCTTTAGCCTAATAGGGTACTCGGATGCGGACAATGCACTTCTAGGACTTGCCAATTCATAGGAGAATGTCTAGTCTCTTGGTTTAGTAAAAAGCAAGTATCAGTTGCCTTGTCCACCGCAGAAGCCGAGTATGTGGCGGCGTGTTGTTGTTACACCCAAGTTCTTTGGATGAAACAACAATTAAAGGACTTCGGTAAAGTAATTGATCACATTTCTATCAAATGTGACAATACTAATGCTATTAATCTTTCAAAGAACCCCATCTAACATTCTAGAAGTAAGCATATAGATGTTAGGTATCACTTTCTTAGAGATCATGTGCAAAAAGGTGATGTTGTGTTAGAATTCATTGACATTAATCATCAACTTGCAGATATTTTCACTAAACCTCTAAATAAAGAAAGGATGCACTTCATTAAGAGAGAATTGGGAATGATTGATGGAAGCTCCCTCAAGTGAAAATTCTTGTTTGATCTAGTGTGATATATGTGTGTGATATGTTTGATGAATGATATTGAAAGATTTTATACTTTGATTTTAGGAGATCACATGTTTTTTGAAAATTTTCATTCTTATCCTTGATGATTCGCAATTCGCGATCGCTATTCATTCTTCAGGATCGCGAATTACAAGTCAACTTTTTCGACTGTCAAATGTCAATTCGCAGTCGCGAAAATCACTCTCCACTGCGAATTTTATCAATTTTTCAAAATTCTGACTTATGCAGCGCGCATTCCCAAGGAAAATTTGTTCGTTACTCATATTTTTTGGAATTCGCGATTGCGACTGAGGAAATCGCAGATGCGAATTATAGTAACCAACTCATATTTATGAGATTTGATTGCCAACCATTGCCAACCCTTCATTTAATTCATTTCCAGCCGTTTCTTATTGTTTTCACACCCCTTGAAGCCTATAAATACCCCCTTAAAAAGTGATTTCATCACAACTCCAATCTACCAACTTCCAAATCTTCAAATCTCTCAAATTTCTCCTCTTTCTCTCAAACAATTGCCATGGCATCCAAGAAAGCCTCAAGAGCTGACAAGGGTAAAGGAATTGCACAACCCTCTGCCCCTCCTTCTCTTCTCAACATGAGAGGAGTAACTCGTGAGGAAAAGGAAAGATACAAAGCAAACCTCTCCAAAACCATCCTCTCAAACAAAATACCTTCTTCCTTTTTGCTCGAGTCTCTTGGCCTCACTAATGAAATTCGGGCATTCCTGTCCAATCTGGGCTGAAATGACTTCATTTTTCGTACAAAACCAGGATACGAAGAGATCGTTTGAGAGTTCATGTGCACGGTCCAATTGAGCTGCAAAATAAAGTCTCCTACAGGGCAATATGGAATGACTTTTCGAGCATTCAGAGATCCATACTACATCACATTGGAGCAGTTGTCGGGCCTCTTCACTCTTCAAATTGGTGAGCACATTCCCTTTGTCATTGCTGCTCTCAATGTCATTTACTCGAAGTTTTGGGTAGAAATTTCGATAGATGCCAAGCACGACCCTCGATCTTCCTTAGCAAAACACATCAAGACATTGTCACTATGGATTCTTCACTGTATCATTACGTTCTCCATCAATGCTAGGGGCGACGGGAATGAAAAGGTATCGCAGAAAGATCTTGCCTTTCTCTTCTGCTTGGTGAAAAATAAGCCCATCCAGACCGGCAGGTATCTAGTGGATCAGTTGATTTACATGAGCACTAAGCCGAAGAGTCAATTCTTACTTCCGACGCATGTCACCGCGATTTATCGCTTTGTGGGCGTTCTCGATGAGGACAAGGAAAAGCTCCTCACTAAAAAGTATTTGCCTTCATAGAACTTTTTGGATCTCATATATCTCGTCAACGCCAAGGCGATACATCCCGACTTCTATGCCTATTTACTTTGCCCATATGGTGCACAACGACTGGAGAGTTCTCAAGCATCCAAGAGGAAGCACCTCCACATTTAAGAGGTTCCTTCTTCGGCCCCTCTTGCTCCTCCTCCACCGAAGCCAATCGAAAAAGTATCACTTTCCACCATCAATCGCAAACTGGATAAGATTATACGAATGATGAAGAGACGATCGCTCTTCCTCTCCCACCTCTACAGCGACATGGTGGATCTACAGGAGAAACTCGAAATTCTACCCTGCCACCTCCTTGACTTTACCGCTTTTGACGATACTCAAGATGGGGATCAAGGTGTGGAAGATGGCAATGAAGCTGAAGGCGACCTCCTAGAGACTGCGACAAACTCTTCTAGCTATGTTAATGATTCACCAGCATTTTAGTGTTTAGGTTTCTTTTTGTACTTTGTTTTTATTTTGTTACCTTTTGTAATCCAATCTTGTGATCTCAAAGTTAGTATATATATATATATATATATATATATATAAGTTTGTTTTTTTGCATCTCTTTATGCTCTCTATGTTTGTTTCTTATATATTTTTGCTTCTTATTCCTACTTATGCTTAACTTTCCTTTAATTATCTGTAGTCTTTACTAACTCTTTTTGATCTTGCCAAAGGGGGAGACAAAAAAGATTCAAGTGAAAAATTAGGGATAACTATTTAAGGGGGAGTAAGCAAGAAAGTGCATAAGTTAAGGGGGAGTAATTTAAGCAAATTAACTTTACACTTAGAAAGTTTTTGCTAAGTTATTTTACACTTAGGAATCTTTGCTAAATTATGATTAAATTTTACTTCTCTACACTTATTTTTCATTTTGGATCAATCTAGGTTGTCAAAATCAAAAAGGGAGAGATTGTTGGACTAGGATGATTAATCCTAAGTTTAGAACCTCTTTTGATCTTGACAAAAGTAGATTGATCATCACTAATATTTCAAATAAGTGTTGATTTTGCAGAAATGAATCAATCTCTCAAGAAGAAATGCAAGGAGTTGATAAACTCCAAAGTGACGTGTAAATCGCGACCGCAATCTAGGATTCGCGACCGTGACTCATGTTAAGACATGCTGAAATTTAAGCAGGCAAAATCGTGGAGCCATTCTCAGCCGCGACCTTTGGAAAAGAAGAAGCCAAAATGTGACAGACGAATTAGCGGTGAAAGTCACACCTGAGTCGCGACCGCGAATTTCAAAGTAACTCAAGAGGGAAGCAAGTCCACAACCACAGCTTGACAAGTGTCCCAGAAGACTGTTGGAAGTCAAATTTCGCGGAGGCATATTGTTGGTAGCGATCGCGAATCCTGTGGAAGAAAGTTGACCACTTTGGCAGATGGATTCGCGTCCTCTGTCGCGGCCTGTGCAAGAAAACTCGCGACTGCGACTTCTAAAAGTAGGTAAAAGACAACGACTATATTTTCTTGGTGAACTAATAAAAAGCTGCCACGTGAACTAGCCGTTAGACATAAATGGGATTTCCTTTGAAGAATTTAGATTTCGTAACCGCGAAATGCAGTAGTGACCGCGATTTCATCTTGACAAGCATTTAATGCAAAATCTGTCAAGCATGTCTCAAAGATTTGATAAGCTATGATCTGCAACGTCTTTTTGGTGAAGTTTGGCTATAAATACTCCACCAAACAACCATGAATAAGGTTGCTAAGGAATTTATTACAAGTGATTAAAGCTCTCAATCTTTGCTACTCATTTTCTTCATCTTTTTAATGAAATTGTGATTGTTAGGTGTGAGCATTAAAACACTAAGTTGTGAGGTTTTGTGTTAGCCTGTAAAAACACTTCTAAAAAGGTTTAAGTGTGAGCCTAGTGAAACACTTGAGTGAGGTTTTGTGTTAGCCTATAAAACATATTGTTGTAAGATTATGTGTTAGCCATCAAAACACAAGTTGTATAAGTTGGGTGTTAGCTTGAAAACACCGTTGAGATAGTGAAATACCTAATTGATTAATTGGGGAGTGGACATAGGGTCAATTATACCCGAACCACTATAAATTAATTGTCCCTCTTCTACTCTTTCTTCTCCCTCTATCTTTGTTCTTGAAATTTTTATTCACCAATTCAACCCCCCTTCTTGGTGCCAAGGGACAACAATTTGTAACCCAAACTCTTGCAATTTTGCTACTCAATCTTTTCTCTTCTTTAGGTGATTATTGGATGCGAGCATAAACACCATTTGTAAAGGGTAGTGTGAGCCTGTAAAAACACTAAAAAAGGTTGTTGTGTGAGCCTTGAAAATGTCATTGGAAGATAGTGGAACACCCAATTGCTGAGAATTGAGGAGTGGACGTAAGGGCGATTGTACCCGAACCACTATAAATCTTATGTCTCCATTCTACTCATTTTCCTTCTTACCTTTTTGTCTTAATTTTTATACACCAATTCCCCCCTTTCTTAGTGCCTAGGGACAACATGAAGTAAAATAATCTTGGAGATCCAAGCAGAACAAACGTTGCCTGGAATGAAACTATTCTTTATGCAATAAAGAATAAGTTAGTATTAGTAAGTGATAATAACTATAAAACATGAAAAAATAACATACATTATACTAATTATAAATTAAGTTATAAATTGTAATTTGAAGGACTTTGAAATCTAAAATTATTAAAAATGAAATAAAAATTAAATGAAAAACATAAGTTACATGTCACCCATCGACGGGATAGAGTTGGGCTTAGCCAATACTAGACTGCGTGTTTGATGCCACTTCGTAATTGGTGTCTCATCCACATCCAATGGTGTAAGGGGTATTGATAAGATGGTGGTGGAAGTGAGGATGACGATGATGATGTCGTAAGGTGTAACAGTGGAAGTGAGGATGATGGTGATGATGTCTCAGGTGCTAATAGTCACATCGGTGGAACATAAGGTGAATGTTATAATCCTCAACACTGTCCCTCGCTTAGAAGCATTGGAACCAGATCTACTGCCCCTCGAGGGTCTAATAGTATCATCACCCCTCCCCCTAATGATGTGTATATATCATCATAACTAAATAAAACTAGACAATTATACATAAGAAATGGATCATTTTAATAAAACATGCATAACAAAAAAAAAAAAAGATTACCATAAACAAAATAATAAACATAAATAAAAATCATGTATATACAGAGTACCTCTTATTAGTTTCGCTATTTGTATCATTATACAAATTCTCTTCCTTATCAGTTTCTACATCATTATCATCTGATTCCAACTCTATCTCTTCTTCATCCTACACAATTGTAATTGTATGAGCATCTATATCATTCTCTTAGAAGGCCTATATTACATGAGAATTTGAAGTTGTTGTAAATATTTTTAAAATTTAGACTTATCCTCTGCCTTTAATTTTACATATGGCTAAGCAGTCGCTCGAATCACGTGTTAATCTAAGGTAATTGCAATAATAAACTTGACACACTTGCATTATCAGAACAAATGGCTCATACTTATTGAAACTTCTTTCATGATTCACCTTGATAAATTTATATTCTGGATGGACTTTAATGCCTAAGTTGGGCATCAGATCAAACCATTAACACTTAAATAAAATGGTTCTCTTAATTGGCAATTTCAAATACTTCAACTCCATAACTTCAATTAACCGACCATAATAGTCGCTTTCATCTACATTGTAATTGGTGCCTATTATACAAACACCACTGTTTAAGGTAGCTATATGAGAACCATGTCTTTCAATGTGAAATTTAAATCTATTTACATAATACCCTAGATAAGACACCACCATTCATAATGGACCTTTTACTAGATCCTTTATAAATTTGTTTGAAATGTTATGTGATGGATCATCCACCTAAAATAAAAACCCATCAATTTACTAACAAACAAATTAATTTCAATGCACACATGCATGCATATAAACATAAATTATGGAATCTTGATGCTCATGTATTTGTCAAACTAAGATGCAAATTCGTTTTCAAGATTAGCATCAACTTCACGACTAGCAATGTATGGTTAACATTGCTTTAACTTGTCAACATAAATTTTATAAGGGAAAAAACAATTACATATGAACTTAACAAATTGATATATGAAAATAAACAAACTTATATGCTACTTCCTTAATGAATGGTTCTACTTCTGTGCAATTCAATAAAATGTAGCATTAAACAACTCTATATTCTTGATCCATTATGAATCTTAATTTTTCCTTTCCAACTGCGCGACCTAGATGTGTAAATATTGAAAGATTTCCTTCATGCACTTTCGCCACATCTCGAGAATGGTCATTGTTGTGAGGAACTTTCAATGCCTCGTGATCACATGATCCTCAAAGTGGTGCAAATAAAATAATGACCCTTCATCTACAAATATGCGTTGCATATTGAACCTTTAACTCTGGCTTTATTTCTCATGTTATTTTCCAGCCTTTGAAGGTACTTATGATATTCATATATATAAGATTGTATGTATAAAAATAAAAATAAATTATAA
The DNA here is from genome assembly GCA_949677035.1 of Omphalea diandra. Lineage (NCBI taxonomy): Eukaryota > Viridiplantae > Streptophyta > Magnoliopsida > Malpighiales > Euphorbiaceae > Omphalea > Omphalea diandra. The sequence goes on from CATIWR010175891.1 coordinate 6,804, forward strand.
ACCTGCTCATGTTAACTATTAATTTCCTCATAAAAAGATACATACATCGATATTGCACAGGACTAGTTGTCCTTACTTCATAAGCCAGGTGAATCGGGAGATGTTCCATCGAGTCGAAGAAGCTTGAAGGAAATATATATTTTAGCTTACAAAGAATGATAGGTATCTCTTCCTCAAGTCATTGCATGTCCTCAATGCTTATGACAATTGTAGTTAAGTCCTTAAAAAAAGGCTCAATTCTATTTAGGGCTTTCACACATTGCCTCATAGTAGTTCATGGAATGTAATTGGTATCAATTGATGCATTAATATATGAAAATTATGACTTTTCATCCTGAACAACTTTAATTTTTTCATATCCATGCATCTAATCATATTTGACACATACCATCAAGAAATCTAAGATTCTTTACCCATTCACAAAGACTTTTTTTACCCACTTATCTAATGTGTAGCAAGCTTTAGGCTATTTTCTCATTATTGTACTCTATTCTAACTCAGGGTGACGACAATATTGACTTAACTCCTGTCAAGATTTATTAATGTCCTTCGTCTTTCCTTCCACACTTATGACTTTATTAAACACATTATCAAAAACATTTTTCTCAATGTGCATTATATCTAAATTATGTTGAATCAAGTTCATACGTTAATAGGACAAATCCCAAAAGATGCTTCTTTTCCTGCATCCATAAGTCCTACATAGTGGACCATTTATCTCATCGACATCTAGTTCAATGACTTTCTTAAAACCCAATTGATTTACCTCATTCAATATCTCAACTCCAGTTCTAATAGGTGGTGGACCTTTAGTCATTATTTCATTCTTAATGAATGATGTTTTGTTCCTTCGATATGGATGATCTTTTATTAAAAACTTTATTTGGTTGTCAAACCATGACTACTTTCTATTCTTTGACAAAGTAAAAGCATTTGAATTCTCCGTGCAATATGGAGAAGCTAACCTTCTAGTAATACTACAACTTGACAACATCACATACATGGGAAAATCACTTATTATCCATATAAAAGTACCCACGTCTAAAAATTTTGTTTTTTCAAAATATCATATGTTTGCACACCCTCATGCCATAACTATTTGAGTTCTGCAGTAAGTGGCTATAAAAACACATCTAGTTTATCCTAAAGATTTCTTAACCCAGGTATTAACATCGATAAGAACATATAGACATCCTTCACACATAACCATTGTGACAAATTATATGTGTAACAATTATGGGCTATGAAGAATATTGTTGTCTATATTGACCGAATGGTTGAAACCCATTAGTGCAAAGACCTAATCGAACATTTTGAGTTTCCACTGTGAAATCTAGATTTGTTTGATTGAAATGCTTTCAAGCAGGAGAGTTTGAGTAATGAAACATGACCTAATCAACATCAAGTACAACATACCAATGCATTTTTGTAGTTGTTGCTTTAGATGCATACAATATTTGCAATTGAGGGGTTAGAGGAAAATAATATATCTTCTTATAAGTAACAAGAGTTTGCATTGTTTGCCACCATTGCTACTAGGCCTCTTATAGCAAGCATGACCTCAAAACTTACAACTAGTCAATTCATTGTCTTTATGCTAATAAATCATGCACCCATTATTACAACAATGAATATTTTTAATCAATAGTCCCATACGTTGCACTAATTTCTTAGTTTTGTAGAAGTTATCGGGTTTTAAATTGTTATCTAAAGTAATCTCTTTCATTATTCTAACCATGTTGTCAAAATTTCATTCTAACATATGGTGTTCTGATTTCATATACATCAATTGGGAAACAAGCGATAACTGCAAATGTGTTGTACAACTTAGATAAAAATTTGCATATACAGTTGTAAGAATATAATAAAACTTTAAACCTTAGGATTCGGTGATTCCTCCATTTTATTGAGATAAAAAACAAGACTGACTGCATCCAATACTATTACATGGTATGGATTTGATGGTTCGACCCTTTTTATTGCATCAACTTGATCATGGACTGCATTTGTATTTTCTCCTTTAGTGGTTTTGCCATGTAGAATCCATGTATAATAATAAGGAACAAAACTATTTTTGTATAAATAGAGCTTTACAGTATTCACTTATAAAAATATACGATTTTGACACTTGCGATGGTTACACGAACACCTAATCCTATTCTAATCATTATAGGTGATTACACTCAAATTCAATAAAATTTTTTATCCTATTCATAAACTTTGTATTCAACAAAACATCCTTAAACTGTTTATATATTCATTCTCGATCGGGTCTCATTTTTCCTTCCTATGAGCAATACATAAAAAAATACATATAAATGAAATTTAGTTTCAACTATATTTTGACTCCTTATAACTCCATTTATATATTAATAGCTAGGAACCTACTCATTTGAAAATGTGAGATCTGAATGACCACAAACATATGCAATATATTTATCAATATGCAGAAATTTTGTCGGCATCTCCCTATAGTTCTCCAAATGCATAAAATCAAACAAGTACTTACTCATACGACTTACACTATTTTGGTGTCATCGTATGAATCAACACCTATTTTTATTATGCATCTGGAGAACAACAGGGGATACTACTGACTTTCTACATATTAATAAAAATACTTGCATCTGTTAGTTATTTAGATACAAACATTGCATTTCTAAACTGTCCAACTTGGACAATTCAGTGTTGTCTTACCATATCCACTAAGACAAATACCAAATGAGATTCTAAGGCTTGTGTGACTAATAACTATATGTTTATGTATATACACTTTCTAGTGTCAAGTCAAATAGGCTTAAAATTCTAATGATATTTTGATAGAGTCTCATATATAACTTAGACTAATCCTCTTATTAAAAACAACATATATATAAACAACTTACTTCTTCTACATAATCCGAGACATCCTTCATCCCCAGTTATCCTTGGGTCACCAAATACCCGGTATATCACAACAACAAAGTATTAATACTATACATATATATTGTGCATCAATATTAGCTAAATAAAAAATTGAATCAAAGCTTCAAAAAATTAATACTTATCATAAAGATTATTAAAATATTGTGCTTTTATGCTCAGCCTCATTTTGTACTAAGGATTGTCAAACTTTATTGCTTTATAGTTATTTTATTCTGAAAATAGATTATTTAATTAACTTTGAGGCTTATCAAACTTTGTCTCTTTATAGTTAATCTTATTCTGAAAACAGGTTATTTAATTAATTATCTTTCATATTTATCTTTTTAATATGTTTATTTTGTGTCTGTTATGATTATCTTTTTGAGGCTTATTAAACTTTGAATGGTTTTAGTTTACCTTATCCATAAAAGGGTTTTGCATTTAACTATCTTTTAGATAGTTTCATTTTTTATTTCTTTATATATTTTTTGTCTTTTATGATCATCTTATTCTTTGTCAATTCAATGTTATCTCACCCTAGTTCTCCTCAAGTCACAAAATACCTACAAATCACACATCTAACATTAATCATTACCTATAAAAACAAAATTACTTAATAATCAACTAACATTTAGATAAAAGCTTTATAAAACATACAAGCACTATACAACCAAATCAAAAGCATAAGTAATGGGCAAACCATAATAATACTTCTTGCGAATCATTCACAATCAACAAAATTTAAACAATCAAATTCACACTTCTATAGTTTCTTGGTAAATCCCTCCACCCCAAGTTCTCCATGGGTCACCAAATATCCAATAAATCATACAAATAACATCAATTATTAACTATAAAAAAAATTACCTAATAATCTACTAGCATTTAGATAAAAGCTTTATGATACACAAAAGCATTATACAATCAAATCAGAAGTAGAACTAATAGGTGAACAATAATAAGACTTATTACGAATCATTCACAAACACCGAAAATTAAATAATCCAATTAACGCTTCTACAGTTCCTCAGTAAATCTTTCACCCCTAGTTCTCCTTGAGTCACCAAATACCTGCCAAATCACAATAATAAAGCTTCAATGATATAAAAAATTATTATGCTAGAAACACATGCCTGATGCAACAGATGAATGCAACCAAAAAAATCAACTCGAAAACAAAAAAATCCAGCAACAACTCTGACAAAACTATATCTACAGAGATATAAAATCAGAAATGGAAACCATTATGGTATACCTGAATCCAAATTATCAAACAATCATGTATTGTTTTATTGGAATTTATAATAATTAGTCTTTAATAAATATAGAAAAAGATAAACTTGAAACATAAATAATTGTAAATGCTTTCTTTTCAAAAAATATGCAAAACAACTTTTTTAATAATTGTTACTAATTCAAATTATTGAATCAATTTATAAAAGAAATTACAATTTACGTAAATTTAAAAATTCACTTTATATTCATAGAATATAATGCAATTCATGTAATATTTAAAATAAAATCAAAATAAATCCAAAGTAAGCTAAGTTGACAAATAAAATTGCTATTTTCCTTATCTATCAATATTCAAATATTTAGACGTTCTTAAAAAATAATTTCAAATATCTATATTAGATAAATTCAAGTGGGAAACTCGAAAATTTAGCACACGACAATTAAAAATTCAATCAAACTAATGTGGAATATATCTATATATATATATATATATATATATATATATATATATATATATATATATATATATATAGATATATAAAAAAAATATTTATCAGAGTA
>CATIWR010175898.1:0-34022 GCA_949677035.1 Omphalea diandra
ATAAAAAGTTTTTGTTTGGGGGATTTGTTTGGTGATTCATTTCATATATATATATATATATATATATATATATATATATATATATATATATATATATATTATAGCTGATTCCCTTTATATTTTGATGATTCTTATGTTAATTTAGCATATAAAAAGGCCTCATGTAGTGTGTTTTGGAGAAGAAAAGACTAAAAAATGTGTAAAATATACTTTCACACCCATGCAAAAGTTACATAGGAGTGCACTTTTTAAGGGACATCAGAGGAGGCAAGCCCAAACCCCATACAACCACGTAAAAGGCTTAGAAGCCTATGCAAGTGCTTGCATAGGCATGCACATAAGCTTGAAGGAGTCTAGTGGTTATTGTTGGTTACCCGCCTTCCTCACACACCCATGCAATTTTAGAATTGCTCATATGTATGCCTATGCAAATATTTGCACATGTAGGTAACCTCAAAAAGGCAACTTTAGAGCTTCTTAATCATTTGTAATTTTTTCCTTTACTAACCTTTAAAGCTTCCAACTTAGTTGATCATTAAAAGAATTATAAAATGAGGTTAATGGTATAAATTTGAGGATCCAATAAGCATCTAAGAAGCTAAAAAATCAATCAAAAGAAAAGGCAAAGCTTCAGACAAGTGTTAAGGAGCAAAGAGGAGCAAGAGGGGCAATCATTAAAGAGCTTAAAGAATTGAAGACTATGGCTTCCACTTTCAATAACTTGATTATTTCTTTTTCTCTTTTTTTTGTTATGAACTAATTTACCTTAAGCTAGGGATGTAGATGGATCTTGATTAACTCTTTTGGTTATCTAATTTAAGTTTTTTTTGGCTTTATTCATCATTGTGTTAGTAATCATTATGAACTTCATAATTATTCATTAAATGGCCACTAATGATTCTTAGTTTTGTGAATTGACTATCGAGAGATGCCTTTTTTGAGATAGACCTTCAATGATTTCCTTAATCTATTATGTGTTAAGAGACTTTAATAGGTTATTGCTATCAATAGGATCTTACATTATTTGAGAATAATATGATGTTTAACTATTATGTTGAGAGACTTTTAATTTAATATATTCTTGTAAGTTAATCGATACTTGTGAGATATTAATCAATTAATTAATCACTTTGGTGATCCAATAGGAACACTAAATGAATGAGTCAATTGAATGAAAGATTATAAGCCATAAGTAGTTAACAAATGAAATTGAACTCCTAGCTAACTTTTTCTATTGATTGTTCTTTTTGCAATTACTTTGTTTATAGTCTATTCAGTTCTAATTCTTAGTTTAAACCTTCTTCTAATTAGGATTTCTAGATAATACAAGGAATAAAATACTTAGTACTTTACCTTGATCCTCATGGGAATGATATATGTATTCTTATACACCATATTACTTGAGACTTGTATATTTGCAATTTAAGGGTTAATTTACACTTTGCACACCCCCATCATCACTTCCCAATTGGCCTCGAGCTTGTCTATACCTACTTCGTCTTTGGTTACATCATTTTTTTTAAGACCATGTCTCCTAATTTTAGAGCTCATTGCTTTACTCTTCTATTATGAAACCTAACTACCTTTGCTGGTATGTATCGGTTAGTATGATAGCATCTTCACATTTCTTAGCCTAGAGGTTTAGGTTAGGGTAAAGCTCGACATCATTTTGATCAGGGTCATGATGAAACACTCAATAAGAAAAGGGACCAATCTCATATGGATGACTACTTCTCTCCCATATGCTAAAGAGTGGTGTCTAACTCATGGTAGTTCTTGAGATTGTGTGTAAGGCCATAAGATGCATTTAAGTTTATTTGTCCTTATCCATCCAACATATTGTAATATCTTCTTAAGCTCTTAGAGTATGATCAAATTGATTTCTTTAATCATTCCATTTTTTTGAAGGTAAGCCATTGAGATGAATTTAAGGTTGATGATTAAGTCACCACAATATAATTTGAACTGCTCATAATCAAACTACTTCCGATTATCAGTAATGAGCACCCTTGGAATACCAAACCAGTAGATCACATACCTTTGGAAAAAAATCAAGTATCATGGTTGAGGTAATGATAGCAAAATATTCAGACTCAAGCCATTTGGAGAAGTGATAATGGCTACCACCAAAAACTTCTTTTATCTATGTGCTTATGGAAAAGGGCCGAGAATATCAATACCTACTAAGAGAAAGACCAAATGAGCTAATGGGTTACTAATTAACTGCAGGTTATTGAGGGACCAAAATATGTCTTTGTAAAGCATCACAACTCTATACAAGCTCTTTTAGATAGTGAGCTAGAAATAACCAGACAAAACTGCTTTTTGAGCCAAAGTGGTGCCAACTTCATAGGCTCCATAAAGCCCTTCATGGATTTTACTTAGCACAATTCCCATCCTTTATTGAAATATACTTGAGATAGGGTTGACTATAAGATCATTTGTACAATACACCATCTTTTTTTAAATAGTCAACAACTTTGTTAATAATTGCTCGGGCTTTCTTTGGATCTATAGGAGGTTATCCATAAAATATATAATAAGAGAGTTCATTTAGTTGTCTTCCTCAACAATAACTATTACATGGGCTTTTTAGTGGATGTTGGGTACTTCCTTTATTTTGATAAAACTCCATCAAGCAAAGTAGTTTAAGGGGAGGCAGTTAACTTAGCTAGCAAGTTTGTATCTTTATTGTCAGCTTACAGGATTTGCTTTAGACTTTAACTCTCTCCTTTCATTCAATATTGAACAATAGATATTTTGCATGCTCTGCATACTTGAGCATGGTGGGGTCTTTGATTATGTAGTGGTCGAGTAGCTACTGAACTACCAATCGTGAATCACTGCAGATTGAGATATGAGATGCTCAAACCTTTTTGTGCCAATTGTAACCTGTTATTAAGGCCTATAATCTATCGTTTTGTTAGTAGGTCGAAACTTCAACCTTAGAGCATGCTTTGTGGAAATCCAACTTGGGCCTGTTAGAATTGTACTAGGTTTTGCCCTATATACTCTAGAGGTGTCATCAACAAATAGTTTTGGTTCTTTTTACTAGGACCAAGCTCATACCCTGGCTCGAAGCCTATTAACTCAACCATAAAGTTAATTAACACTTGAGCCTTCATTGTCTGCCTTAGCTTGTATATGATGTTAAACTCTTATAGCCTTATTATGCACTCAACCATTTGCGTTGGGGTCTCGTCCTTGTAAAGCATTTTCTATAGTTGGTTTATATGAACTATATTAGTGAAAGGTTGAAAGTATTGCTTAAGCTTTGTTACTAAACTAATTTATTATCGAGCTAACCAGTATGTATTCTAATTTCTCTAGTATGGGGTATATTAGCTCAACCTTTTTTTGCACCCTACTAACATAATAGATTGGTATTTGCGTTCTATCTTATTTCCTGATCAGTATTGATGCTATTATCCCTTTGGTGGCAGCTACGTACATAAAGAATTCTTTATCTTCCTTAGGGTGGCTAAATAGAGATGCCAAACTGAGGAACATCTTTAATTATTTGAAGGCCTTCTGGAATTCATTAGTCCATTTTGAGATTTGCCATTATTTTAAAAAATGGCAAGTAGTGGTGAGCTAAGCATGAAATGAACCATCCTGAGGTAGTGATTCTCTTATTGAGGTTTTAGACTTCATTGATGGTTTTATGAGGCTACATGTGAAGAATTGCTAAATCCTTACTAGGCTGGCCTCCACATCTCTGTGGGAGATCATGAATCCTAAGAATTTTCCTACTCATACTCCAAAAGAACCTTTCTTTAGGTTGAGCTTTATGTTATATTTGTCAAAGATTACCAACGCCTTTTTCAGATCTCTAGTATGATCCTCAACTCAGTGGCTCTTCACTAAAATATCATTAAAGTGGACCTTAATTATTATAGATATGTCATTTGAACATGTGATTGACAACCTCTAGTATGTTGTCCTTGCATATTTTAGGCTAAAAGGCATTACTTTGTAGCAGTAAGTGCCTTTGTGTGTGACAAAACTTGTTTTCTCTTTTTTAGGCATGGACATTCTAATTTGGTGGTAGCCAACTAAAGCATTATTAAAACTACAAAGTTCACACCTAATAATAAAATCCAAGAACTGATTTGTATTAAGCAAAATTTAGTTGTCCTTTGAGTAGGCCTTTTTAAGTTTAATGAAATCCACACACATACGTCACTTTTCCTTTGGCTTCTTTATCAACACCACATTGGGTAACAAGTCCAGCTCTCAAATGAATCTAGCATGAAGCGACTTGCACACCTTTTTAGTAATAGCTTATTGGTGCTTGATTGTATGGTTTATCCTCATTTGGTTTATAAGCTTGATCAAGCTATCAAAATTCAGCTTGTGGGTTATGACCAAAGGATCAATTCCTATAATGTTTAATTAGGACCAGATAAATGTTTTAAGGTTATCCATAAGTACTAAGAAGATGTCCTTTTTTACTAGCTTGATTAGCTCTATCCTAATTCCTAGCGTTCATCCTTTATAAATAGGTAAAGGTTTCAAGTTGTTTGCTAGCTTGACCATTATGAGCATTGTTTGGGGAGACATCTAGGGGTTCTATTGAGATGGTATGGGTTGCCTCCTTTAGGATATTCATATAAGTCTTTCTTGATACCTTTTAGTTTCTTCTGACCACAACTATGTCTTTTTTTTAGTATGGTTCTTCCTTGTTAAGTACTTAATGGAGGTGTAGGCAACTGTGTCATATAGAATACCCTCTCGATAATAGCATTGTAGGTGAAAGTAATATCCATGAATATCCAAACAACCTTGAACTTAATAATATCTAAGTCTTTTAAGTCCATATTCAGCTTAACAAACTCCAAGACATCCACCCTTTTTCCTTTAAGGCTAGTTAAGAGTGTCTTAACTGAGCATAGTTTCCTTAGATCTTATCTTAAGGCTTTGTAGTCTATGGCAATCATCATATTAATCGAGCTTTCATTATCTATTAATATTTGTTTGACCAGAAAGTTGCCATAAACCACCAAAACATTGGCCCTATTGTCTTTTCTTTACATTAAAAGATTACATCTATTAAATCTACCTTTTTCTTCTAGATGAGCTATCTCTTTTTATAGCCCCTCTGTAATCATGTTAATTATCCTAGCGTACTGCCTATTATTGGGCCTCTTATCCCTATGTGTTGCCTTTTATTGTGGCTTGTCCCTAACTTTCTTAATGGCTAAACTTTTTCTAAACTTCCTAAGTCTTCCTTGTTGGATCAGCCTTTCAATTTCATTCTTCAGATATTTGTATTCCTCTGTATCATGGTCATTATCCTAGTAAAAACTATAGTACTTGTCTTTATTTTTAATGGTCGAGCTCTTAAGGGGACAATGGTACTATATCCTTTCTGTAAACCATTTTATCCAGTGTGATACCTCAGTGTTGCTTATTATGAGGGAAGTATAGTACCAATCTGAGCTGTTGTTTGAACCATTAAGGCTCAAACATGGATTTCCATGCTTTGTTTGGCTTTTATCACTTTTACTATCACCTCAGCCTTTTTCTTTCTTCTTTCTATATGAACTGTGGGATTAGATCTAGAGGTTGTTGTCTAAGCAAATGAATTTGTGACACCTGGCCATTAGCTTATAAAAGTTCTTAAAAGGGTCAATACTAAAGGAATTGAAAAGACCTCTATTCTTGGAGTTTCAAATCATGGCATCAGTGGCAACCACATGGTTGAGATTATTAATTTGCATGGCCACCTTGTTAACCTTAGCTAGGTATTCCCTTAATGGTTCTCCTTCTTCTTGAATAATTTCATGCAAGTCAGAGGAGATCTTAACTTATAGTATGGTAGAAATAATCTGAGTTACAAATAGTTAGGATAATAGTGTAAAACTTTAAATTGAGCCATGGGCTAGGTCCCAGTACCATTCCTAAGTTACACTTTCTAGGACGGTAGGAAATATTTTACATAATAGGGCATCCAAGTAATTGTGTAGCTCCAGCTTGGACCTAAACTTAAATAAGTGGATTATGAGATTAGTTAATTTGCCATAGTTGTCAATGTGTGGCAACTTAAACTTTTTGGGCATTGGTTCATTCTTTATTTCTTGTGAGAAGGGGTTATGGTCATAGGGATGGTAATCAAAGGCAAAGTGTTATTTACCCTATGTCCTTATAACAGTCTCTATTATGTTCTTCTACAAGGCCTCATTATCTAGAAACAAGCTATCTAAGCACATAGCTTGACTATCAACAGGTTTATAAGTGGACTATTCTACATCATCATAACTCACAAGGCATCAAGCTAGCCTTGCTTCTTAGGCTAGTTCTTTGATTGTCCTTACTAGCCAAGTTGATGCAAGTAAGGAACCTTGGTGTTAAGTTGGGGCTATTGGAGGGGTTTCTTAGCTCATGTTCATATTCACCTCACCAATGATGTTGTTAAGCTATCGAGTTAGGGAGTCTGAGTAAGTCTTTTTGGGTTATAGTTGAATGGCTTAGGTCTTCATGGTTTAGTCTCTATAAAACAAATAATGGTGGAGGGGAATCTGACTTTGTCTCGAAGTCCACTTTGATCCTTAACTCAGTAAACACTGTTTGAGAGACAAAGTGAAAGTAAATGAGAGTAGAATGAATGAAATACTTGGTTGAGGCCTTTATATAATGATTCAAGTAGATTGTGTTCATGTTAGATAAACACTTTGCTTCATTCTTAATGAGAATTATCTTTCCTGATTATGATTAACTTCTTAATCAGAATAATCCTTTTATGATGAGTATATAGGATGGACTAAAAAGCCATGTATATGGGTTGAGCCAACAATGGCTTATAAGTTAAAAGGGCATCTTAGACTGAGTTGGGCTTATGACAAGTTATATGGTTGAGGCCCTTAGCTTCATGTTGGGCCTTAAATAGTAATGAGCCTAGCCTATTTTAGTGAGGGTAATATCAATACCCATAATCAACTCAACCACATTTCATGATAATCCATGCTCCTTAAACATATTTATTAATATGATAGTCGTAAATGCAAACACCTTGTTGTCCACACTAATTATTTCTTCCTTTTCTCATTCATTAAAAATTATCCCTCTAAACTATCAATATGTTGTCCTATTAGTGGTTGATCACACCAACTTTACCCTATCTTTACTCTCTATAACTTCCATTCTAACCCAATGATAAAGATCCCACTCTTTAGCAACTGCCAAACATATTAGATAATATACTTTAACCATGTCAAATGGTCACTCATTCTCAAATTAGGAACTTATAGCTTAGAACTTTCATGGCAATGAATTTTACTTACTATACCCCATGTTTCTTCTTTTACATCGTTAAATATAATGAATGGCATTAAGCCATGTAGGAGGAAATCAATACTCTATTAAAAAATGGTGGATCAAAACTGGTCCATAGACCAACCAACCAAAATGTCACTAGATACAAGTGGGTCTATCATATCAAAGAGAAAAAATGGTAGTAACGATTGATATAAAGCACATCTTATCACTAAAGGGTTTTCACCAATGACTTAGAATTGATTTTCAAGAAGCTTTCTCTCTAGTCATCTATCCTACCACTATACAATTAATTTTATTCATTTTGGTTAGCAAAAATTGAATGTGTGCCAACTTGATGTCTCCAATGCATTCCTCCGTAGAACCTTAATGATCTCATCTTTATGGAGCAACCTCTAGGTTATTTTGCCATGGATAAATAAAATTATATGTGTCAATTGAACCATTTTATATATGAACTCCGACAAGCACCACTAGAATGGTACAAGTGTCTTAAAAGTGCACTTCTTTCCTAAAGCGTTGAGAATGTAAAAATAGACTCCTTTTTCTTCATAAATTCTCATGCTCATGTCATTCTTTATAGCCTCATTTATGTCAACAACATACTATTGATGATCAATAATGACGTATCTCTTGAACAATTTATTGTTTCTCTATGAACAAAGTTCAAGCTCAAGTATATGAGGTGTTTACAATATTTTCTTCATACAAAAGCACATTGGAGGAAGGACGATTTTCCCGTTTGCCAATCAAAATACATATAATAACTTTTTATGAAGCTTCCATACATGAAAGCAAGTTGCTATGTTCACCAATAAATGCAATGGAAAAATTGTTATTAACTAATGGTGAAAAAATGGCCCATGCAACTCTCTACCATATTCATGGTCAAAGTGATTATCGTGAAGTGAATCCTTCATTATCTCTTATCAACCATTATCCATGATTTGTAGATCAAATCAGCCTCCAATTTGCAATTTTTTGCTTACTTTAATTCAAATTAGGCAAGTTGTTTAGATGATAGAAAATTAACTTCTAGGTATGTCATTTTTCACGAACCAATTTTAATCTCATGGAGCTCTAAAAAGCAACATATTATATCTCGTTCATCAATTGAGGCTAAATATCGAGCACTCTCATCATTACCTATAAGTTAGCTCGAGTAACTTCCATTTACAAACATTGGGATATAAAACTTTTAATTTCTATGTTATAGCATGATAATATAGGTGCAATCTATCTTATAATCAATTTGGTATATCATTGTCGAACAAAAAATCTTTATATTGATTCACTTTGTTCGTGATCAAGTTGCTAAAAAAGCATTAAGAACTACATTTATCTTAATACAGGATTAGATTAGTGATATTCACACCAAACTACTATCCAAAATCACTTTCTATCATTGAAAGACAAGTTGCAAATTTTCAAAAAAAAAAAAAAGTCATTCAATTTGTGAGAACATGATAAGAGATAAGATAAAATATTTGAATTATGTTTAGATTTTGTTATTGTTTGTAACAATCTATATCTTATGCCTCTCTGTGTATGTTATTGAGTACATTATTATCTCTTAGGCCTACCACTTTATTGAGATCATTAAGGTGATTTGCATTCAACATTATCCTATCTCTTCATTTAAGAGATAAAGAAAGGCTATCATTCTTTCATTGAATTTATGATTTTCTTAGTTTTGATTCTTTGTATGATCAAAATTGTCACGACCCTATTTTAAGGAAAATTGTCACAAACTCATTATTTGTATGAAATGAAATCTTTTGATTATATGATCGTAGGATTCGTTCACCTCATTTTTCCCTTTTTTTTTCTCCCCTTACACATAAACCAAAAGAACGATGGGGAAATTTTCATTTCATTTATGCACTTAAAAATTTCCTTGAAGTGAAGAAGCTTTTTTATCCACAGAAAGTGCGAAAAATATTTGTATGGTTTGAGTTATGATTATAAAATTAAAAAAATGTAGGATTCTTTGCACCAGTTGTTTTTCCTATGAATAATAATTATTGATGTCCCACTTACACAAGTGGATTACTTATGCGGATTTCAAGTCCCTATGCCAACATAAAAAGAACCTTGATGTTGGGCTTCTATCGTCATCTTGCCGGAGTGTATAATATGTGCCTTCATCATTCTTTTATAATTCAATTACTAGCTACATTTTTTTTTATTTTTCTTTTTTGAGAATTCTTAAATTTCCTAAGAAATAAAAAAATTTTGCAAAACTACGTAATGTCCACATATTTAAAAGGATGCAATAACTATAGTTTTTTTATTTTATAGAAGGCTGAAAAAATAGTGCAACTTTTAAAAATTTATTAATGGAAATTCTAGAAATACATTTAAATCTTGAAATTAATAAACTATTTTCTGATTCCAAATTTTAAGTGGGGTGGGAGGTTGAAATGGATAATGGATATATATAGAGAGGTATTTTGTATGGTGATGGTTAATTCCTGAATGAAGAGAATGGGATAGTCTCTTGAAATGGTTACAGCAAATTAGGGATGCATGTGCTTGCTTGTTTGCATGATACAGAGTATACCATCATTTGATAAAGAATTGTTCCCGCCCAACTAATTCAGGCAAAGATGCCATCTATCTTCCTTATTATTAATTTGATGCAGAGGCCAACATCATCAATTGAAAATGATTTCCCATTTAATTATTGCAAACATAATTAAAATCCAATTGTAATCTTCTTGATGGCAGTTACCAACTGTAACTTTCGTTTTCTGTTAGAAGAAGAGGGTTTTTTTTTTTTTTTTGAAATGGTTAGAAGAAGAGTTCTATAACATAATGTATTAAATTTTTTTAATGAAAATTATATTAAGACAAATGCTAACATCAATTATTTATTAATCCTTTTTAATACTCAATATTTGATTGGTTCAGGATATATCTTAATTTGAGAAATTTAAAAATTATATAACCCATTAATATCTAAACAATAAAACTAAAATATATAATGTGAATTAATTAAATAGTGAATATTATAAAAGAGTATTAATAAATAACTATTGCTAATATTCTTCTTGTAATGAAAATATTTGCTAACAAAGTTTGCTGTAAATGATTATAGCTTAGTGATAGTGGCCATTTTAATTAATTAATACAAACATTTATTTTGGTTTCAAAATTTATTTGAGATGATAATTAATTATTTTAAAAATAAGTAACTAAAAAGCTCTATTAGTTTGTCACATAAAATTATTTAATTAAAATATAAATAAAAAAATAAAAATATATTAAAGAAAATTATAGAATAGATAATTAAAAAATAAAACTAAAAAATAATATGTATATATTATTTATGTAATAAAATAATATTATTTATGTTGTCACATAGATATTTTTATGATAAATATTTCAATTTTATTAATATATATATTTTTAAATAATATATTAAAATATAATGGATCACATCATTATTAGCAATCACTTGAATTTTTTCTTTCTGTACATCATTATTAGCAATCACTTGGATTATTAACTTGGTGCTAACTTCATGACTTCCTCTAGTCACTATATCTAGCAACTTTTTATATATTGTGATATATCCTAAATTTTGTAAGAGAAAAAATAAGGTTAGAATATAGATATAAATTTAAAATTCAACTACACAAAAAGGCAAATATTCTAACATTAAAATATTAATTATAATGAGGCAACTAATTATTGAAAAATAAATCCTTTATTTATTGTTATAAAGCAACTTTCGTCATTTTTCTACATAACAAATTTAGACCGGCTACAACAAACTGCTGACTTTATAAGAATCAACAACCACACGTGTCTTCCTTCTTCCTTCCTTTTTTTTTTTTTTTTTTTTTTTGAATGACTCGAGAAATATCACTATGATAAACAAATTAAACACTCCCCACTAAAAATAATCTTAAAGGTTAATTAAGCTGTTGCAATTGGACCCATGTTGACACTAGCTTCCACTGCCTTCATGGCCTCAAATCTTGGCTCCTTGGGCTGGAATTTGACCGTAGTGTACAACTTCATGTAGTCCTCGAAAACAAATTTTGGGTACACTTGTTTTTTCTCTTCTGCTTCTTTCTCCACCAAAGCTGGTGCTGGATAGATCACTGCATCACTTCCTGGGTTATAGAATGAAGCTATTGACATTCTTGCACCATCGGTCTGAGCAACAACTCTGTGCTCCACACTCTTGTACTTTCCATTGGTAATTACCTACATACGATCAATTTTTCAAATTAATAATGTCATTAGTGCATGATTAAGATAAGAATTATGATTATTGTCACAACAAAAAATAAAAATAAGGAAAAATGATTTCATTTTTACCTCAAGTTGGTCACCAAGGTTAATGACGATGGAGTGGCGCATAGGAGGTACATCAACCCACTGGCCGTCCTTGAGGAGCTGAAGGCCACTGACCTTGTCATCTTGGAAGAGCAAGATGATGCCGCCCGCGTCGGTGTGTGCTCGGAGTCCCTTGATGAGGTCTGGTTTAGGACATGGTGGGTAGTTGCTAACCTTGGTGCCAAAGGTTGGACCCCTAGACCCAGAAAAGGCTTTTTTCAAGTAGCCCTTCTCAAGTCCAAGATTCTCACATAACAAGTCCAGAAGCTCCTCTGCCAATTTTTCCAACTTCACCGCAAATTCCTTCATCACTTTCCTGCATCATTTTGTTGTTTTTAAGACCAATTAATTACGATATATATATATATATATATATATATATGAGACGATAAAAATGTGATGGATTTGACTGTTTCAGAGGTTTAAACTATTAACAGGTTCACGAGTAATGATGCTAGAATTATAAAAATAAAAGAGATTGTTAAGGGTAACTATAAAAAGAAATATTAGAGTTATAATTAATCTGACAAGCAATGATTGTGCTAATCATGGCATAATTAGTAAAGAAACCTTTTTCTTAAGCATAAATGGTGCTCCTAATGGCACATGAAGATGCAGAAAATAAGGGAAACCAAGTATTAATAAGCATACCTATATTCATCATCGAGATCGGGAACTTGAGAAATGTTTGACTCAGGGAGATGGCGAAGGAAGAAAGTGCTTTCCCAGTCCATATCTTTGATCTCTGTTTGGACACCATCAAGCCCTTTGCTTGCTACCATTTCCCTGAATCTCTGCTCCATACATTTCGCGTAGTGACCTTTTGTAAGTCTCTCTACTGTGTCCAAGAATTCTGGTTCTATTCCATGGTTCAGCAGCTGCAAAATAATAGTACATCAAAACCCAGAAATATATTACACTCATTCATCATAAACTGCTAGCCAGCAACAATGATGATGATTATATAAGTATACCTCAAAGAATCCCCAGTTCTCACAGGCATCGTTGATCTTAGCCATGGTGGCAGCTCTCTCCGCACCATTGAGCTTCTCCAAGTTAATTACTGGGAATTCCATCTCTAGTCTCTTTGATTTCTCTGTAATAAGTCTCTCTTTCTCTCTAGCGATGCCTCTGGCTTTGCTTTGTATTTGTTGAGACGAAGGTGCGGGCTCGGCGGGGTATTTATAGCCGTTTAATAGAGGACATTGAGGACAAGTCGTTGTAATTTTGGGAGAGTAATCAAGCCAAATGTAACTCAAACTTTTATTCCTAATAACTCATGAGGTGAAGAGGAATTATTAAATCCAAAAAATAAAAATAAAATTTAAGGACTATTCCTTGAACAGATTAGAGATTGATTTATATTTTTAGCTAACTTTGATTAAATTAGTATTAATAATAGGGTAATGAAGTATCTCTCTTTAGAGAAGAGAGATTCAAACTCTTATTTTTTAAAAAATATTTTTAATATGTCAAAAACATGCATGTCATTTAATTTTGAGTATAAAATCTTAGCATTTTATTTTCTAATTTATTAAAAAAAATTTACTTTTATTTTAATGCTTTTAGCTCTTTCATCTTCATTTTTTTTTTTTTGAAATTTGATTAAAATTTTTCTTTCTTTTTAAATATGTGATGTAAACATAATATGAAAAATTTAAATGAAAATCTCTACAACTAAATTTAAAAAAAGAATATAGATTTTCTTTATAAATCTCGTATATTTCCTACTGAAAGTACTTCATATTTTTAAATACATCTCATAAACTCGTTGTAATAAATTCTCTTTTACACTAAAAGAATATTTGTTAGGAAGTTTAATACTAAAAATATAATTTATATGATGCATTAAAATTCATTCGTAATACTATTTATAATAATTGCAGTTTTCTATAAAAAAAATTAATATAAAAATACTCATTCTTTTTTCTCCTATAAATACCAAAAGGAATCTTTTGCTAATTAATAAGATACATAATGAATAAAACTAAAAAAACTTTTTGACTTGTGGGCCCAATTAACTTCAATGTTCGGCCGAACACATTGCCAAGGTCGATTTGCCTTTGCCTAATTGCCTTGTTGAGCCATAATTTTGGCCAATTGTGGCGGAAATGGACCGATTTTGATGGCTAATTATTTTCTTTGCTAATTTTCATTTATAAATAAAATAAATTACGTGGCTATACCACCTTCAAGCATGCACCATTGTTCTTGCTTTTGTTTTCTATCGGATGCAATTTTTTTTTCTTTTTTAACGAAAGAAATATATTACATAAAAACTAGACTCTCTTCAATGTATCATTAAGGTTATAAATGAATCAAGTGCTCATCAACAAATTGGAGATTGGACTCGATAAAAACTAATTTCAACTTATTTACATAATGAATAAATCGATTCTCAAATTTAATTTTCAAGTTCATTTAATAAAATAATATTTAAAATTATATATTATATTATATTATATTATATAAATAATTAAAAAATATATTATTTAATATAT
Source organism: Omphalea diandra (assembly GCA_949677035.1). Taxonomy (NCBI): domain Eukaryota; kingdom Viridiplantae; phylum Streptophyta; class Magnoliopsida; order Malpighiales; family Euphorbiaceae; genus Omphalea; species Omphalea diandra. The sequence goes on from CATIWR010175898.1 coordinate 14,127, forward strand.
TAAAATATATAAAATAAAATTTTAATTTTAATATTTTAAAATTTTAGTTATATTTTGATATTTTTAAGAGAGATTTAAGTTTGATAAGAGTTCAATTAGACTTGTGAATCATATATAAATATAAACGTGTTCAGATTGACTTGACTAGATTAATAAATAAATCAAACTAAAACCTAAATTCTAGACTCATTTAGTAAATGAACTAAGGTTAAACTAATCCAAGCTCAACTCGGCTACTGCATTTACAGCCTTATATATAATAAAGAATAAATCAATATCAATAGATATAATTAATTCTAATCTCAAATTCAACTTTAACTGAATATTTATCATTTATCAAATAATTATATCAACAACATAATATATTTAATAAAAATCAATATAACTAGTCGTAAACCCATGGATTGTGCGGGATAATTATAATAATAATTTAATATTTATTTTTATTAAATAATTAGTTAATTAATTAATATTTGTTAAAATTATTGTCAAATAAAAATAATAATAAAAAAATTTTAAATTTGTAATTATATATAGAGATAATTGTAACAGTGGATTGTCTATTGATTCATACCTTCAATTTTATGGGTCATAATTTCAAGACAAAATTTATTAAATTTAATTAAAATAATTGATGCTAACCAATCAAATAAATAATATCAAGTATTTTATAGTTAACAATAAAATAAATAAATAATTATAAATTTTATATATATGTGTGTGTAAGAAAATAGCCACAAACGATTATCTATTGATTCATACCCTAAATCTTGTGTATCATTGTTTCAAAAGAAAATTTATTAAACTAGAATGAAGTAATTCCTAGCAATTTATTATGGTATCTTTTATATACTTTAAATATTAAATAATTAATGAAATTAATTTAAATATTAACTTTCTACGTAAAATTGTTACTTTTAAATTTTTTAATTTTTTATTTAGAGATTGTTCATAATGTTTATTTTTTTAGATTTTTTAATTTTTTATTCAAAAATATTTTGTTATATAATATTAGCTTTCTGCTTAGAATTTTTTTACTATTTAGATGTTTAATTGTATTTTAGTTTTCTATTTAGAACTTTATTGTAATATAATATAAAATAATAATATATGGTTGTGTTATATATAATTATTTGAAAAATGATAAATAATTATTTAAAACTAATTTTGAAACTGAAATTAATAATATATACTAGCCATCAACATGGTTGCTTGATATGATTATAATAATAAATTCAATACTTATTTTTATAAAATAGTTAATTAATTAGTTAAATAATTAAATTTAATATATAAATAATAATTGAAATTTAATTATTATTTTATAAAATTTCATTATCAAGTAAATAAAGAATAAAATAAAATTTTCAAAAATTATAATTATGTACAGAGTTAATTGTAGTAAAAAATTATTTATTATTTTATATTTTCAATCTTATGTGATACATTTTTAAGAGAAAAATTATTAAATTTAAACAAATTAATTCTTAATAATCAATCAAATAAATTCAATGTTGCATGGCATATTTTTTGTCAAAAATTTATTAAAATTGAATGAAATAATTTTTAACAATCCATTTGCCCTTATATATGTAAAATTTTAAAATTTTACTTTAAAAATTTTAAAATTTTTAATTTAAAAAAATTATTAGCATTCTATTTAGAATTTTTTACTTTTTAGGTTTTTTCATAATTTTTTGTATATAAATAATTTAAAATATTTTACTTTTTAGATTTTTATAATTTATTGTTTAGAATATTTTGGCTTTTCTATTTAAAATTTTCACTTTTAGGTTTTTTTAAATTTCAAATTTAAAAGTAGTTTAGAATTGTTACTTTTTATTTTTTTTTCCTAATTTCTTATTCATAATATTTTTTTATACGATCTTGACTTTTTGTTTAGAAAATTTTTTTATAATTTAAATTTATAATTTAATTTTTTTATTATGGCAATTGAATTTTCTAATTTTTTATTTTAAAATTTTTTTGATATGATAATTTTCTATATCATTATGTAAAATAATAACACGTGATTATATTATACATAATTTTTTAAGAAATGACAAACAAGTAACTTTAATTTTTTAAGAAATGACAAACAAGTAACTTTGAGACTGAAATTAATAATATATAGTGATTGATATATTTTTATTTTATCATGTCAAAACTAAGTTAATAATTAAATATTAAATTTTCTCAATTAACTAAAAGAAAGTATAGAGAATTTAATAATATAGAAAAATTTTCACATAAAAAGTTTAACAATATGTGAAATTTTTTTACATAAAATAAATTTTAACATATATAAAATTTTTTACATAAAAAAAAGTTTAACAATATAGGAATTTCTTTACATTCATCTTTTTTAGAAGTTTAATAAAAATAATATTCAATTTTTATATAATAAAAAATTAAAAGAATTGAAGAGACAAAAAAGGCTAAATAAAACTATAAATTTTTTTGTTTTTAGAAAAAATTATATTATTATTAAAAATCTATTAAACTAATTTTATTTTATTTATTTGAAAAGGATTAATTAAATAATAATTTTTATAAAATAATAATGTATTATAAAATAATAATAAATTTTAATTATTATTTAATATATCAATTTATAATTAATTAATTTAAAAAATTATTAAATTATTTAAAAGCTAATATATAGCTTAATGGTGTTTTTAATACATAAAAATGATATCTAAAAAACTATATAGTTTAGGGGTGTAAATGAACCGAGATAACTCGCAAATTACTCGACATCAATTCAAGTGATACTCGAAATCAACTCAAGATTAATTGAGTTGAACTTGAACTCGAGTGATTCGAGTAATCGAGCGAGTTGAATTTGATGTTCAAAATACTCGACTCGAATAACTTGCAAATCTAATTGAATTTAGACATATTTATAATATTATTAGTCAAATTTAATCGATTCATATATAATTGAGTTTATTCGAATTTAATCAAATTTATTCAAACTTAAATTTTAGTTTATAGAATTTACAAAAAAAGTTTACATAAATAAGCTAATCTAATTGAATTGAATTTAAATATTTAAATATTTAACATAATTCGAACTCTGAGTTTCGTGTTTCCTTAACTTGAGTCTGACAAGCGTCTAATGGATTACAACCCAGCTAGCTCTTACACCTGCGTTAGACGTGCTGGCAACTTGGTAAACAAATCTCAGCCGTTCAATCTGATTATCAAAAAGAAAAATCAAAACTTACGATCGAATTCCAAGGACGGCCATCACCACTAGAAGACACTGGACACAGATTACGCGTGTCACATTCCTATTGGACATCTACTTTACTGTGGAACAAGGTTTTGACAGACAGTACAGTGCCCTACAGTTTCTAAAATTAGAAGGAATAATTAGGCATTTTAGGGTTCCGGCTTTGGGAAAGCCAAATATTACACTCATCATGCAAAATAATACAAATAATTTTGTGTATAACCATGTGAACTCTAGGGTTTCCAAAATTCAATAGGTTTCTATTTTACATATGTGTTTTCTTGTTTGACATTTCAGCTATGAGTTATCATTGACGTGAAGTCATTTCTTTTAGATTTTAGAAATTGAATGATTGGCTTTTTTTTTTTTTTTTTTTTGAAATGAAAGAAAAGTGTTCTCATTCATATGAATATAGTATAAGACTATTATTATTCATTAACAAAATATAAAAATTAAATTTATAATGAGTATTAAATAAATTTTTTCTTGTATGACATTTCAACTATGAGTTATCATTGGCGTGAAGTCATTTCTTTTAGATTTTAGATATTGACTGGTTTTTTTTTTTTGAAATGAAAAAAAGTTTTCTCATTCATATGAATATAGCATAAGACTATTATTATTCATTAACAAAATATAAAAATTAAATTTATAATGAGTATTAAATAAATTTTCTCTGATTTGAAAAATAATGATCTTCATATATACAAGTAGAATTATATTGACTCAATTGTTATACTAACCAAAATTTGATATTATATCTTCAAATGAGCTGATGTATAGATACAAATATTCAATCACTTCAATTGGAATTTTCACAATTAATCTCATAAAGAAGTAATAATAATTTCTCATGAGAGCATCAATCAATACAAACTATTAATTCCAGTTTTAGAGTTAGTTTTAAAATATACCATTTATTATATAATTGTATAAAATATAGTCACGTGTCAATATTTCACATTATGTTATAAAAAAAACTTGACATAACAAGAAAATACTTCTAAATAAGAAACTAAAAAGCTCAACTATCATAATAAAAAAATTTAAATTTAAAATTTAAAAATAAAATTCTAAATATGAAGTTAAGATCATATAAAAATTATTGAAAATAGAAAATTTTAAAAATTTTAAAATAAAAATGATAAACTACTTGTAAATAGAAAATTAGAAAAATCTAAAATATAAAAATTCTAAACGGAAAATTAAGATGTTTTGAATAGAAAATTTAAAAAATTTTGAAAGTAAAAATTGTAAAATACTTCCAAAGAGTTTAAAAAATAAAAATTCTAGATAGAAAGCTATAATTTAAATTAATTCTATTAATTATTCAAAATTTCAAATATATAAGATAGACAACAGTGCAATAGATTGTCAAAAATTACTTCATTCAAGTTTAATAAATTTTCTCTTAAAATTATATCATATAAAATTAAAAGTATGAATCAATAAACAATCTTTTGCTATAATTATCTCACATAAATATATATAATTTGTAGTTATCTATTAATTTTATTTTTTATTTTAAAATATTAATATTATTTATTTGATTAATTATCAGTATTCATTCAAGTTTAATAATTTTTTCTTGAAATTGCATCATATAACATTGAAGAGATAAATTAATAAATAATTTTTTGTTCCAACAAACTCCATACATAATTATAAGTTTCGAGAAATTTATTTTATTGTTTTTTTATTTGATAATAAATTTTTTATAAAATAATAATTAAATTTTAATTATTATTTATATATAATTTTAATCAATTAACTAATTAAATAATTATTTAATAAAAATTTTTAAATTTATTTAAATTTTATTATTATAATCATACTGTGTAACATGTGAGTTTCATGACTAGTATGTATTATTAATTCTAGTCTTAGAGTTAGTTTCAAACCATTACTTATCATGTGTCAAATAATTATATATAATACAACTATGTGTCATTATTTTATATTATGTTATAGAAAACTGTAGTATCAAAAAATATTTTTAAGTAGAAAATTAAGAAACTAAACTATCATAGTAAAAAAAAATTTATAAATTAGAAATTAAAAATCTAAAATGTAAAACTTCTAAATAGGAAGTCAAAATCACATAAAAAGATATTTTGAATAAGAAATTAAAAAAACCTAAAGAGTAAAAATTTCTAAAACATAAAGCCAAAATATTTTGAACAGGAAATTAAAAAAAATCTAAAAAGTAAAAATTCTAAATTAAAATTGAAAAATCTTAAAGTTACAAATTCTAAATAGCAAGATAAAATTTAAATTAATTTCATTGATTTTTTGAAATTTTAAATATATAATGGTAAATAACAATATCCTACATTGTTAGAATTTACTTCATTATGGTTTAATAAAATTTTTCTTAAAATTTTACCTCACAAAGTTGAATATATGTATTAATAGATAATTGTTACTCACAAAATTAAAGATATAAATTAATATATAATCTGTTATAATTCACATATGTATATATAATTTGTAATTGTCAGTTAATTTTATTTTTTATTATAAAATTTTAATTATTTATTTAATTGATTATTAGAATTACTTCATTCAAGTTTAATAATTTTTCTTAAAATTATATCATATAAGATTGAAAATATAAATTAATAGATAATTCGTTATTATAACTAATTCTGTACATAATTATAAATTTGAGAAATTTATTTTATTTTTATCTACTCGATAATAATTTTTGTAAAATAATAATTAAATTTTGATTATTATTTAAATTGATAATTTGACTAATTAATTAATTATCTAATAAAAAAATAAAATATTAATTTTATTTAAATTTATTATTGTAATCCTATTGCATAACGCATGAGTTGACTAATAATATTTTTTTGAAAGAGGAACAAAATTTTTTTAAAAAAAAGTTCTCATCACAAAGAGAATAAGAAAATAAAAAAAATCTAAAAATCTTCAAATATTTTCACATTTATTAAGAGAACTATAAGAAGAAATTATGTTGTAGTTTTAAAGCTAGCATTATTCTCAATCAAAAGAAAGAAAAACTTACCACAGAGAGAGAGAGAGAGAGAGATAAATGATTAGGGTTCTTTCAATGCACACATATGATATACTAGTTATACTTTTTTCTTAGACATAATTCAAATTTTTCTTCAATGAATAGATTCTTATATTATTGTATTTCATGAAATTTTCTACAATTTAAATTTTCATAAATTTGTTAACTTCTTTCATAAAATATATAATCAATCAATCCTTTCCACATGTCTTTTGTTTTATTTTTAAATTTTTTCAAAATTATTAAAAAATAATTTTTTAAAAAATTAAAATTTATATTAAAAATGTTTGAATGGGTAAAATTTTTATTGTCATGATCTTTTTTTTTGAGAACATATATTGTTATCATTTTATGTTTAGGATTTTTTCTTTTGAGGATAATCTTCGATTTAAGATTTAATAATGCAAGTTGAATAACCTATTAGGATTTTTTTTTATAACTACCCCTAGTAAATAATATTATTTAGACCTAAAATTTATATTAAATGTATATCCTCACCTTATAATTATACAAAATAACTATTTAAAATTTATTATTATGTATTTGTTTCAAATTAAAAACACTTATACTCTTATGTAATATAAATATTTTTATATTATCAATTCATTAAATAAGTTTCTCCAGTAATAATTTAAGTTGGCAAGTAAAACTAACTAGAGAAGCACTTTTCAAATCCATCAAATTAACCACTTCATTAAATCAAATTAAGAAAAATTTTAGATGTCGGGAGTCACAACATCGATAGTATATAGCGTCAAGTAGTATATTTGATAATTATTTAAAAAAAAAAAAAGATGAAATTTGATTAAATATTTTTCCTTTTCTATATTAATTTTATTTATTTGTTATAATTATGTATTGAATGCTCTAATCTAATAATAATAAATGTTAAATTAAAGTCGTCTTTGACTACTTTAATTCAGTACAAAACTACTTTAATACAGTGCAAAATTATGTAAGACGAATAAAAGAAATATAAATTAAATATAAAAATAATAAATATAAGATCACACTCTATCTAAAATTTGTGAAAATAAATTTATCAAAAATAATATAATAGAAGGATACCATTATAAATGTGGCGCCCCGTGAAATATATCATAAAAATAATGTGATGGAAAAGAATAGCTCTTATGGGTGGGAACCCAAGAAACTTTGGTCGACATTGCAGGCGGCTAAAAAGAAACAATAAGATGTGGAATGCCACTAACATATTATAATATTATTATTCCACACTTTGTTTTTCGCTTTTGCAGGTATTACAAGACAAAAGAAAGCCATTAAAAAAATATGGTGCTCGACTCAGTTTCATGCTACTTTTTCTGTTTATCTTTTTTTTTTTTTCTAAAAAAATATACATACCTTCATTTTTCATAATTAAATTATTTAAAAAATAAAAAGAGAAAAGAAATTTTATTTTTTATTTAATTTTAAAGAAATTTTATTTTTATTTAATTTTTCTCTTCATATTTAATAAAGAAAAAAGAAAAAAATAAATTTTATTTCTCTTTTACTATTTGGATCAAAAAAGGAAAAAAATTTTTTTTTTCTCTTTATTAGAGAAATATCAAGAATAAAAATATAAATTCATAATAATTCTCTTTAATTATTATATTTTCTCTTCATTTTGAGGGAAAAATAAGAGTAATTTTCTTCTTTCTTTATTTTTCTTTCATTTCCAAATAATGAAAAGTTGTAATTCTTTCTTATTTTTCATTCTTATTTTATTTTCTCCCTTATTTTATCTCATTCCAAACAAAGGGTAAGACATTTTTCGATATATCACCATTTATAATAACAATTTTGATTTATTTTGAAAATTTAATATGAATTTATTTTAAAAAAAATAGTTCAAATTTGAAACGATTTGAATTTGAAATAATTTAAAAATGTTTGAATAATATCTTTCCAATCCTAACTCAATCAATATATTGACCTGGCAATTTAAATTTTATTTAAAATTAAAATAAATATTTTTATTTTAAAATTAAAATTATGATCGATCCAATTTGATATGAAAACTCTAAAAAAAAAAAATTGAATTCCTTCATACCTTTTAACTTGATCACTTGATCTATCTGCAATGAGCAACTCCAAGTAAACTTATTAAAATTTATTGAAAAAAGTAATTTGAAATTAATCTAACTAAAAAATTATCTGACTTGACTCATTTTTTATTTTTTTAGTAAAAAAAATATTTTGTCAAACACTAATAATGTAAAAATTCATGGGAGTAGAATATTTGTGTGAGTTGGTTAAAATATACACCCATAAGCTTTACACCAAATTAAATTTAAAACCAGTAGATAGAGATAGTAATTTTTTATTCGATCTAAAAACTCAATTTGAAATTCACTCAAAAAAGTGATTCAAATCTGTTGTAATTTGAAAGAGAGCTCGAAATTACTTGAATATGCAATGATCTAAATTTTTTTTATTCAAGTCCAATAAATATATGGATCAATCCAAATTGATCCAACTCGTAATGATTCGACTTAAATTATTAACGATATTTAAAATTTATTTATTAACTAAGATAGTGTATTTTATTTTAAAATTAAAATTATGAATAACCCGACTTAATTTAAAATTCAAAAAATATTTTGAATTCCTATTTACACGTTGAGTCAATGACTTGACCCATTTTATAATTTAAATTAATTTGACTTAAACTCTTTTAAAAAAGCGTGCTTCGAAATTGATCCAACCCGACTCTATTCAATAGACCTATTTGCGACTCTAGTAGTCAATTTTAAGTATGCATTCTTTTCCTCTTTCTTCCTTTTCACCTCTTTTATCTTTTTTTTCTTATAACGTGTACTATATTCATGAAGCAAGTACCTATCTTTGAGCTTCTCAACACCCTGAATGTGCGAAAAAGCTATGCAACCAGAGCTTATTTCTTTGGAAACCAATGGCACTTGGATCCTCATTGATTTACCTCCAGGCAAGAAAGCTATTGGCTCTAAATGAGTATATTGTATTAAATATAAACCTACTAGTGAGATTGACAAATTCAAGGCCCGATTAGTTGCTAAAGGGTATAATCAAGTAGAGGGGTTGGATTATACAAAGATATTTTCACCCGTTGCTAAGTTAGTTACTATTACACATTGCCTTTGCTACTATTAAAGCTTGGTTAATCTTCCAACTTGATATCAACAATGTGTTTCTTTATGTTTTTTTTTTTGGAAGAGGAGGTCCACATGAAACCTCCTTAAACTTATCCAATTTTTAATCCTTCTCAGGGGTGTCTTTCGAAGAGGTCTCTCTATGGTTTGAAGCAAGCTTCATGCCAATGGAATATTAAATTTACTGCTTTCCTCAGTTGCATTTTGTTCAATCCCCTCATGATCATTGTCCATTTATCAAGCAACAACTTCATGTGTTTTTGGTCTTATTGGTTTACGTTGATGATGTTATTATCATTGGTAATGACTTTGTTGCTATTAAAGAAATTAAAGCTACTATTCACGCTAAGTCCACCATCAAGGATCTTGGTTTTCTTAAGTATTTTCTAGGTCTTGAAGTGGCATGTTCTTCACACAGGACTTTTATTAATTAGTGCAAGTTTATTCTGGATTTGTTACATGATACTCATATGGAGGATGCTAAAGTTGCTTCTTTTCCTTTTCCTCATGGTCTTCATTAGTAACCTAATAAGGGTGAAGTATTATCTAATCTATATCAATATTGGAGGTTTATTGGTAAATTTCTCTACTTGAATCTCACTAGGCCATATGTCAGTTATGTCCTCCCACATTTAAGCCAATTTATGGCTTCTCCAAGAAAGCCTCACATGGATGTTGCCTTCCATGTTCTTCGTTATCTCAAGCATACTGTTGCTCTTGGTTTTTTTTTTTATCCTTTTATCTTTTGTTATTTAGCTCGCTGCTTACTGTTATGCAGATTGAGGTTTTTGCTCCTTCACCTGATGCTCTTTGACTGGTTATTACATCTTTCTTTGTGACTCTTTGGTCTCTTGGAAAACCAAAAAGTAGAAGAACATATCTTGCTCTTCAACTGTGGCAAAATATTGTAGTATCACTTCTATTATTTGTGAACTTAAACAACTCTTTTATCTTCTTCGTGATCTGCAACAACAACCTCCCCTCTCCACAGAGCTTCATTGTGATAGTCAAGCCACATTGCATATTGCAACAAATCCAGTGTTTCACGTGTTAGTTATGTCCCCTAGACCATTTCCTGTAATGTATATTTTCTTAATAATGTCATGGTTGCTTTTTTGTTAAATATATCTTTTTTTATGGTTAAATAATAAATTTCATGAATAGTTAATTCTACTTAATGTCATCAAGTATGTGACTAGATAGTAAAACTTTTAGGTGTAAAGAATTCTATTGTAAATTGTCCATAAATGGTCATTAGTATTGGGGTAATAATGAATGAAGACTAGTATGTGTTTTGATTGATGATTATGTTTTACTAGTCATGGATATGTGATATTAAATCAAACTCAAAGATACATATTTAAGAAATATTGTATTGGATTGATCTAATATGAGAACACTACATCAGTAAACTGTTATAGGTGATTCTCATAAAATAGTATTAACTTGATCCTCTAACCTAAAAAAAAATAACTATGAATTCCCATACGATGAACTTCAAGTTTTGATTTGGTTCAACATTATCTTTAACCGGATGATTATACAGACTGATATTGGACATGAAGTAAATCATGTAAAAGAATATGAGTGATTAAGAAAGAATTTGTCCCTGACATATTTATATAAAATATATCTCTGGACCCCTTGATAAGTTAGAATGAAGGGATTGCATGACCATGTAGAAATAAATTGATAAAGGTTATCAATATCATTTAACATCAGTTTACTTGGTGATTGAAAAATAATTGAACTATATAAGAATGACATGATTCATGCCTTATGTTCAATTGAGATATAATATGATAAAAGGATTAGAATACTATTTGCATGATAGGTTAGGTAGGATTATGGACTTTCACATAATTTGAGTAGTTATAATGTTTTACTAGAGGCCAATTATGACTTGTGGGCTAAAAATAGGTTTTGGGCCACTACCAATATTATTTGAACCTACAGGGTTATACACTGGGAATAAGACCAAAACAAAATAAAATTTTCTACTCTCTCTGGATATATATTAAGATAATTATAGATATTATTTTGATATTTAGATATCATTATTGTTTTAAAAGTTAAAACATAAAGGATATCTAGTTACTTACATCAAAAAGATGTATAGTTGACATATATATCTTAATAGTTAAGATATATACATATGTTCTAAGGTTTTCTAAAAAAATAAAGAATAGTCACATTATTTTTAGAAAATGTTTTAGACAGAGAGAGAGAGAGAGAGAGAGAGAGAGAGAGAGAGAGAGAGAGAGAGAGAGAGAAAGAGAGAGACCCTAGTGCCAACACACCATTTTTTTTTTTAGAAAGCTTATTCATATGGATAGTTAGAGAGTTCGTTCATCAATTTGATAACATTTGAATATGACAATCTACACTCCAAATTCAAGGTTGGGTATGACCGATGTAGGCCCCTTCTTTACCTTCCATCAATCTTGTCTCTCTTATTCTAACTGGTAAGGTTTTTCATATCCCTCTTATTTGACCAAATCGCATGGATCCTTGGTGGGTTTTGTCCATTAAAATTTTATTTGTCTGTTATGCTTGTTCTACAAAACCCAACATCATGAACACACGAAACACTTGGATATTAACTGCCATTTGGTCCGTGATCAATTAAAGCTTGGCTTCATCCATCCAACTCATAGTTTTACTAAACACCAACTTGTTGAAATGTTTACAAAGCCTTTGCCATCTACTCAACATTTTACATTTTATTTCCAAGTTAGGTTTACTTTATTTGCAACCTCTAACTTGAGGGGGAGTGTAGAGTTAACTATTTACTATTGTATTTGTTAGTTAGTTACTAACCCTTAGTTAGCTTGCCACATGTAAATAAAAGATGTATATAAACTAATGTTCAACTAATTGTTAAGGCTAAGTCATTTTGCTTATCTCACTAATACCATTCAACTTTTCCCTCCAAAATATTCTTTCTAAAAGCTTTCTTTCTCCAGTAAGAATATATTTTTATAGGCTTAACACCATATTAAATTTAAAAGTAATAAATATATAAATATTGATATTTATATGCCTTTTAATCTCATTAGCTTTATAATTAATCAATATAATACATGCAACATTGAAACATACTTTTTATTAAATAATACATCTAACATGAAAATTAAAATCAAGATTTCGACTCTATTAATTCATCATGAAATGTCCTAGATGTTAAAAAATTAATTAATTTTGTGTTACATAATTTCAAACTATTACAAAATATATGTAAATTAATGTTATTCGACTCACACAGAAGGCTAATAATAATTGGCCTTGATTCAATTTGTTTATAATATAGGAATCACATTCGTCTTGATTGCAAAAATATATAAAAGATTAAAAAATCAAATAAAACCTTTAGTTTTCTTCTCATGCCTTTTTGATTCAGGTAGTTATACTTAAAGCCATAAAAATGCTCAAAATTTGATGTCTTTCATGTGCTTACCTTTGGAAATTGATCGTTCTTGCAAGAATTTTGAAGAATCAGCATCAAAATGATTACACCTTGGAAATTTTAGTAAACCTTAAACATCATTGATTGATTTCTGAAATAATATATGAACATTCATTTGCCAACAAGAGGAGAAAGGTTAGTTAGGCTTTAGATTATTTATCTAATCATCCATACTAAAGTTGTCTTTCATTCTTTCTTCATTAATAGGTAATATAGCCTCAATCATTTTGCAATTTCTAATTTTTTACCTTTCGTATTAAAGAATATTATACAAATATAAAAGAGGACAAGCGATGGATTGCACTAAGCTGATTGGCCAACGACACAATTAGGATTATATCCAACTCCATATTTATTATTTTTACTAAGCTCTATGAGGCTAAAAATGAGGGTCTCTAGAAAGAAGTGGACTAGTCCAATTTATATACATATCAACTACATCATCGCTCATAGATGGATTATTTGTTGAAAAATCTTTATAGGTTTGGCAAGTCTATTAAAAGAAAAAAAGTGATGGATGAAAGATATCAAAGGGATGATATATTGTCTTAGTAGTATAAGAAAAAAAATTAAAGACATACTCAAAAGAGTTAGAGTGTGGAATAAATTTTTTCACTTATTGGTTGTAGTTCGTAATTAAGTGTTCTACGGGATGAGTTCTTTAGGAAAGTTATGAAGAATAAGCTAAGAGCCATAATTGCACTATCTGTAAGGCACCTTTAAAACTATTAAGAATGGTTGACCTTTATAGGAATAAAAGTGAAGAGACCTTTATAAATTTGGGTAAGAATGGAGAAACCTATATCGAGCTTTCAATTGAAGGAAAGAGTGATAGCTACTTGCAAGTATTCTTTAGCAATCTATTTGAATAGTGAATGAAAAATACATTTACATAGCTAACATAAAAAAAGGTTATGTGTTCACTGAGCAAATGGGGATTATTAGTTTTTATTGAATTTGAAATAAAATGATTGTGATCTAAGCTCTTTAAATCATTATCAATTTTACTACTATCTGCTATAGTAGTTGATACTTCTTCTCCTATGATAGGTCTATTGAAAAGAATAATTAATACATAGAGGTTTATTATCATTAGCTCAAATCTTAAAAAACAATAATTGGCTAATCTAGTGATGCATTCAATAAACTTTTATATATGTGAATTTTATCCAAAGAAAATTGAATAAGGTCATATATTCCAATTCTTTTCCATTGGTTGCAAAAAGGATCGACCATCCTTCTGGACCACTGTAAGTATTTAGGTTAGGCAGTTGCCCAAGTAGTGATTGGAGTTATTTTGAGCAAGAGGTTACTATTTGTTTCAACTATAAATCTTAGAGGGTTAATTGATTTAGGAAAGAAAAACATATGATGATAACACCTTAGAGGATCAGAAAAAGGTATAAGTACATATAAAATTAATGGTTTCACTTCCCTCATTGGTTTTAAAGCAACATATTGTGTTATGGGGTTATCTTCTTTGGTTAAGGAGGATTTATTCTTACTTGACTAAGATTTGCTCATCTGTAAGTAAACAACATTGTGTAATTATCTCATGAGATGAAAGATCAAACTTAATTTGATATTGAGGTATTTAAAGCACATTAAGAACACTTACCTTGGAATAGTTAAAGATTTTGATGACTTAAAAAAGGTTTTTTAGTAGAAAACTACAAAGAGAAGCTTACAAAGAGAAGCATTGATTATTGCTAGAGAGGTAAGAGTGAAGATGAAACTTCCCTAAATTGATCTTATATAAGAAGAATGGAAAGTAAAAAAAGCCATTAAGTGAAATATGAAAGGTTGTTAAGGCAAAGACTTTCACAATTTGAATTTCTTATTTGTACTTTTACATTCATAGGACAATGACTTTTGGTTTTCTTCGAATAAACTTTAGAAACGCCAAGTGTTTAGGCTATATAGTAATTGACGACCAATAATTACTCATCATAAAATTCTTAATGGTGCATTATGTGATTTTCATAGCCAAAAAGATTTTTAGGATTCTAGGTACGAGTCTTGTGGTCGATGATCCTTAAGAAAGAAGCTATAAGGAATACTTTGGTTGATGATCATAGCCAATCAGATTTTCAATAAAATAAGGATTAAGGTATGTTTGAGCATCAACCATAATGTCAAAATTTTAAATTTAAATAGCTAATAGGGTTAGCCATATATTTAACAAATTAAGGTAAGATCTTATGGTTGACTATCAATCAAGTTAAGGAAGAACCAATTATTTTTAAGGTTGATTGGACGTTTAAAGTTTGGGTTATAGTTATGTGGTCGATGATTGACCGTGTTGTCAAAAGAGAGTGCTTGCTAGGTTATATCTGTGTTAACAAAATTTGGAATAATGTTTTATGGTCGATGGTTGTCCATGATATTAAAAAAAATTATTGCCTATTATGGTTAATTATATTGAAGATGGAAGTATGATCGATGATCAACTGTTGTGGATCCATTATGTTCTTTTGAAGAGGAACTAGCTTTCATATAAAAGGGTATTATTTACGCCTAGTCCAAATTTCATGAGTTAATTGGAATTGACCTGATTTATTTTATATATCCTTATGGGGCTTGGTCTTTATATGTGTTTGAATTTGTAATTTGTTGTAAATAGTCTTCTACATTTGTGTAAATAATCCCAATTCTAAATATCCTAAGTCTTGTACAAGAAATAACTCTTGAACATTTCTGTCCAAAATAGGACTCTTTGTGCTATTAGAATTTATATTATTATATATGAGCCCTTACATAAAGGATTTTGTAGTTATACTTTGTTTTTTACACACAATGTTAATGTACTCAATTTAGCAACTTCTTTATCTTTTTTCTCTCTCTTTACTCTCTTTTTTTTGTTAGCGGATAGTTTTTTACAACCTATATACTACCTAGATTGATAGTTCATGACCTATGGATCTAACCTTTAATTAATGGTCTCTCAACATATATATTGAGACCCAATAGACTTTAAATGATTGGTTAGATTAATGATTCTTGTTTTCTAGATATCCTTGAAATCTAGACCTTTGAAATCTAAAAAGCAAAAAGGATAACAAAGACCTATGGCTGCAAAAAGGATAACAAAGACCTTTGAAATCTAAAAAGCAAGTCTGTGCTCATGGCTAGCTGAGACAGTCCATAGATTGAACATCCATAATCATGAAAGGGTATTTCTATACTTGCAAGACATAATCTACACCTATAAAATTTGATAATAGCTAGTTTTTTTAAATAGATCTTTTTAATTTATGGGATCAAAAAGGCTAATTTGAAGCTTTTATTATAAAAAGAGATTTTAAACCACATTTATCAGGTGACACAATAATTTATAATTGTCTTATTAGCTGGAATGATAATGATCAAGTAAGCATTCTAATTTGAATATTTTCGAGTGTTTTCAAACTTTTCATGTATTTAAGAGTGTTGAGTGATCTTTGAACACTATTCCTTTTTTTTTAGTTTTAGATTAAGATTTTGTATATCAGGCACTTAAGGATTACATCTTTCAACTATGCAGAGTAAGAATAGCTTTGAATGGTATGAGTTGTAATTGTATATTTTAAACTTGAAAATTTTGATCAACAATCGTAAGTTAATTTAATTGAATGATTAAAATTCTCTGGTATAATCTTGAGGAGAAGACATATAGATAGTTAGTATTGAACCTCATTTTCAATCTTTCCTCTTTTTTATTTATTCAATTAACTTATTTTGCATTTGCAACTAAAAATTTGACGAATTCATTTCATCTTAGTTTAGATTAGTAAGAACAATATTGAAAAAGACTTGAGGAAACTTAAGAAACTTTGGATTGAAAGAGAATTGACCCAAAGAAAATTATGGTAATTATAAATACCTTTTCTTTTGTAATTATATATTCTAAATTACTTGACTTGAGGAATCTTAAGAGATTTTGAATTGAAAGAGAGCTAACTCAAAGAAAAATATGGTAATTATATACATTTAATTACTTGATTATAATTTAATGAAAAAAAGCTAGTTCGATGTAACGATTTGAATTGAGCATGTCTAAATCAAGTTAATTTTGAATTGCATTGTTGTTACAAGTTTGAGTTGAGTCATTTTCAAATTATGAGTGAATTAGGTAAAGCCTTTAGGTTAAGATATAGAAAAAATTTTAGGTTACTTTTTGAGTTTAGGTTAGATAGGGTCAAGTCATTCATATTTTCAATTTTTAAATAAAAATATTATTTTAATTTTCAAATATTTTAATAATTTAAATTAGAACAATTGAGTTAATTTACATATCAAGTTAAAGTCAAATCAATTTGAGTTGACTTGTAGGTTGGATCAAGTCAACTTCAAGTTGAATCGAGTTTTTTTTAAGCAAATTCAAGATTAGATAAAATCACACATAATTTTAAATTTTAAATAAAATATTATTTTATTTTTTAAATAAATTTGAACAATTTAAATTAGATTAATCGAGTTATCTTGCATATCGAGTTAGAGTCAAATCAATTTGAGTTGATTTGTAATTCAAATCACATCAATTTTAAATCAAATTAATTTTAGATGAAATCAATTTTTTTATTAGATTTGAAAATTGTCATATTTAATCTTAACGTATTTTATTAGAAACATTTTATCCATGCAAGTAAGGATAAAAACTTGATAATGAATGTTAGATGCCTTCATTGTATAATAAATGGACCTTGCAATTATGATTTGTAATGCCAGTTTGTTTTGAAGATATAGGTGACAAATGAGTCAGATTGAGTTGAATGAAATTGGATTAAGTCAATTTTAAGTTAGATTATTTTCTCATCAGATCTATTTTAGATCATATATTTTTTTAGATAAATTTCAATCTGATCACTTTAGGTTGGAGACGGGTAGCGTTAGAGCCATGGAATTAAGGTGCAAAAAAGAATTCAAATTATTTTGAATTTTAGTTGGTTTAGACAGAAGGAATTGATTTACTTATAATTTCAATTTTTAAAATAAAAAATATTTATGTTAATTTTTGAATATTTTTAATAATTTAACTCAAATCATTTGAATTGACTAGTAAATTATGCCAATTAGATTGATCTATAGATCAAATTAAAATCAAATTGAATTTGATCTTAAAATTTTTGAATTATTTCAAATTTAAGTGAGTTTAGTTCTTTTCGAGTCAGATCATATTTAAATCAATTTTTTCAAATAGATTTGAGTTAAGTTAGAAACTATTATCTTTATTTAAAAAAAAAAAAATTTAGTGAGATTCTTTGAATTGGGAAATTCTTGACTAAATGCAGAGCACCGTGGAAGAGGATAAAAGCTGGGGTCAGTTTTCTATGAAGCAAACCTATTTGGCAAAATTACTTTTTAAAAAAATGAAAAGCAATGCATATGATTTTGTATTTGATGGGCATGTAGTTCCAGCTTCGACCAGCACACTCATCCTAGGTAGGACTCATCATCAACTTTCGTTTTTCTATATATTACTTTGAAAAATGTTTCTATATCAATCAATTAGCTACCAGGAATAAAGTTCTTAATCACAAAGCAGAAGTATTTGAAACTATTGATTTGTTTATTAAAAAAAAAAAAAAAGACTAAAAAGGTTTAAGTTCTTAGCAAGTACGAAATTTTTTTAGTATCTAGTTGTAAGAAAGTATAAAGTCAAAAAGAATTTACACTTTATTTTAATTATTTAATTTTCTTAGTATAAAAAAAGCAACTTAGTGAAGTGGTTAATAAAAGTAGCTTTTTAAAAAAAGATTGAGAGATATTTTTTAAATTATTTTTTAAATAGATTTATTTAATAGAATAAAATTATTTATACTAATTGATTAGAGATGATATAGTATTTTTATAATATACTTCCATGAAAACTAGTAAGTGAAGTAAAGATGATATTGGTACAAATTTTTTAAAAAAATATATGAACTAAATAATGCAAAATCCAATTTCTAAGTAAATAACTTTATAGGAAGTACTATTTCTTAAAAAAGTTATTTTTTTAGAAGTAGAGGTGATCGATTGTGACTTAATTCTAACTCATTGGAATAAAATCTAATTTGATTTAATTTGAAATTAAAGAAGAATTGAGAATTTTAGGTCAAACACATTATATAATAAATTATCAAATAATTTAATTTTTAAATATTTAAAACTGAATTGTATCCTTATCAATAGGAAAAATTATGATAATGAATGGTAATGATTATGATGAGAGATATATTAATGAAATATATCCAAATACTTTTCTATTACTTAATCCATTAAGTAAAAATTTTCTAGATATTGGATTAAGTAATTTTTTGAAATTAAGTGCTTAATAAAAATATACTATCAAACACACTTAACATATTAAGAACTTAGAAAAATTATTATCAAACAAATTACAAAAATAAATGTTGAATATTTTAATTTTAAGTACTTAATATGGCTATTAAAAAAACTCCCTTATTTGATTCAAATTAAGTTTTGAAAAGTATTTAATTTCAAAAATAAACAAATATTTTCTTTATTTATATAAGGTCAAAATTGAGTGATTTCATTTAACTTAACCCAAAATCTACAAATGAATCAAAATTCTTTCTAAATTTTAATTAGATTACTCAATTTGATTCTATTCATCTATAATTTAAAAGGACTCGATTAAAAATTATTCGAAAAATATGACTCAAAATTTATCTAATTTAAATCTATCTAATTCAATTTATTTACCATAGCTACTTAAAAGTAAATAATTTTGTATCTAATAAGACCTAAAAAAGAAGTGTCTCTCTCTATACACACTTTTTGAAAGTGAGAGTATTATTTATTTTTTGAAATTTTGTGAGAATCAAGAAAAAGGAAAATTTGTGATAATCTTATGTCAAAGTAGTCTTATTTTTTCATAATAATAATAATAATAAGTTACAACCATACATTTTGTTATATAGTGAATTAAGTTTTGGCAATAAAAAATCCAATCCAAATGGAAATAAAAAAAATATAAGACAAATTAGGTAAGTACATTAGATTGTCTTAAATTTTTTTAGTTTAAATATATATA
>CATIWR010175900.1:0-22420 GCA_949677035.1 Omphalea diandra
ACAAAAAAACATCTATACATATATATATACATACATATATATAGATATATATATATATATATATATATATATATATATATATATATATATATATATATATATATATATATATAAACCTTTTAGATATTTTATGTCAATTGTGTATCTTAAAAGATATAGATAAAAATAATATTCAATTTTATTTTTAACCCTTTTAAAAATAAAATAGATATCTAAAATAATTTAGATAATATATTTAATTATCTTAATTATAAATAAAAAGACAAGTAAACCTAATTTCCCTTTAGGCCTATTATATGTGTGCAACCTATAAGTTCACATGATATTAATAATGGCCTAAAACCTATTTTTCACCCATAAGTTATAAGTGACCTCTAGCAAGATATTATGACTACCCAAGTTATGTAGAGTCAATAATCTGACCTTAACCTATTTCACAAATAGTATTATAATCCTTTTGTCACATTAAATCTTAACTAAACATAAGGCATGAATCATGTCATCCTTATATAGTTCAATTCTTTCTTGATCTCTAAGTAGACTAATGTAAAATGACATTGATAATCTTTATCAATTTATTATTGTATGACCATGTAATTTCTTTAGTCTAACTTATCAAGAGGCCCAAAGATATATTTCTCATAAAAATATATGAGGTGTAAATTCCTTCTCAATCTCTCATATTCCTCTATATGATTTACTCTATGTCCAATATTAGTTTGTATAATTATTCGGTTAAAGATAATGTTGGACTATATCAAAACATAAAGTTCATTATATTGGAATATATGGTGATTTTCTGGTCAAATGATTAAGTTAATACTATTGCATGAGAATTACTTGTGACTATTAATCCATGTAGTGTTCTCATAATGGGTCGATCTAATACAATATTTATTAAAAATGTATCTATATGCTTGACTTAATATCACATATCCATGACTAGTAAAACATAACCATCAATCAAACATATACTAGTCTTCATTCATTATTATCCCAACAATAATGATGACTAGGGACAATTTAAAATAGAATTCTTTACACTTAAAGGTTTTACCATTAAGTCACACACTTGATGATAGTAGGTAGAATTAATTATTCAAGGAATTTATAATTTGGCCACAAATAAAATATAAAATAGATATTTAATAAAATTGCAATCATGATATTATTAAAAAAATATCTATTACGAGCATTAGCCTAGGGCACATAACTAACAAATTGAAATAGCTTATAAAGTAAAGATGCCTTCTATTTATATGACTAAAAGGAAATAATAGATATTGACATATGGCACACATCATATTTGATTTTGTGAGGCTTACGAGGTGATTGGCTCAGCTAGGTCTTATTGGATTGAAAAAGGTTTGCTTGAGTGGTTTTAGCTCAGTCTTTACATGACAATCAATGGTGAGAGGAAATATGGCATGTTGCCAAAAATTACTTTGATGGTTAAGTCAGTAGGTTTACTTAAGAGATAAATTATGCATAAGTGAGAATAGAATGAATGAAATACTTGGTGGCGAACTTTATATAGTGGTTCGAGTGGCATGTGCCCATGTTACATTGGGACTCTGATTCCTTCTTAATTAGGAGTACCATTTCTTAATAGGAGTTAACTACTTGATGAAAGTTATCATTCCCTAGTTAGAATGTGTCATGGGCTAAAGAGTCACACGTATAGCCTATAAACTGAGAGCCCATCTTAGATCGAGTTGAAATTATGGTTAGCATTGTTATCGAGACTTGTGAGGCTAAACTAGACCTTACATGTGATTACGCATAATCCATTCTAATGAGGGTAATATCACATATCCCCTCTAGTCCGAGTTTATTTACATATTAGGTAGGGCGAGCAATAGTATGACCAATCTAAAATGAAATATAACTGAACTAGGCCAAGTTGATATGGAATAAGGTTGAACTGATTAGTAGTGAACTTAAATGTATTGATCCATATGTATTCCTCTAAGAGGGGAACATCTCATCAAATGTCATGCCACGTGTCACACAATTAGCCTACTTTGGGAAATAACTGTTGATCAATTCCATTAGAGCCATTTGATGAAGTGTTGGTTCATCTAGCTCAGACTTCGCACCTGTCTCCTAAGGCTTATAAATAGGACCTCTCCATTCTATAAAACCATATTTGCCTTTACATTTTCTGTAGATTCTTATGAGACTAAGTCTTCTTTCTACTTCTCTTAATGAAAATAAAACTTTAATCTAAAATCAAGTGAGGTTTACCTCACATTTCTACCTTTTTTCTTTTTTTTTTTCCTTTTTATGAAGCCGTTAAAACTGCCTATATATGGAGTCTATGGATACCGTTTGCCACCTTCCTCTCCATCTTTTAGTGAGAATCCACTAGTATTTATGAAAGAGATGGCTATAGGGGGAATAGAGTTAGGGAAGAGAACATACAACTAAAGGATGAAGAAGAGGTTGAGGTGGAGGAAGAAGGTATCAATAAGAAGAGGAAGAAGTAATCTCAAATGACTAGAGAGAGGGAAATGAGCTTAGCTCGAGCGGGCAAGTTGTTAAAGAAGATATAGACTCCAACAGTGGGGGGGGAGGGGGGGTGGAAGGGGGGTAAAAAGGGCTGAAATGATGGAGCTGGAGGCTCAACCAATGCCTCATAAAGATTATAAGGGCTAACTCTTAGGTTGTAGAAAAGCCAAATAAGATGACTAAACTAACACTGCTAAAGATTCAAAGATAGTATGACATCCCAAGTAGTAGGAGTGGCCACAATTTAGGAACCATCAATTCCAATGGTAGTTCATAGTTACACCTAGATTAGAATCAACCATTTCAGTTCATGATTCTAGTTTTGACTGGTTCAAGCAATATTAAGAAAAATAAAAAAAAGCTTAAATTTAATTTTCTTACTAAAAATTAAGCTACCTATGTATCCTCTTAGGGTGGAGATGAATCAAAGCCTACATAGTTTTATGACCTATTTTTTAAAATTTTTTTTTACCTCTCTACAATTATAATTTAATCACTTTCTATGCATGAAGTTGAAGTTCCTTTAGTTGTGAGGTTGAATAAATCATCATCTCCTCCCTTCACAAATTCTTATGTCTTTAATGTTGCTTTAGTCTAATCATCAATAGTTGTTTTAACTTCCAATGATTTGGTGGCCAAGTAACATCATACATCATCTAATATATTTTCTCTTGCACTAAAAGCTTGTTCCATAAAAACTGTTGATACTAAACTTGCTAAAATATTTTTTGTAATTTATGATAGGATAAGAAAAGTATTTTAGTGTTGGCTCCACCATTTAAGGACTGAAAAATATTTACTTGCTTTGCTATCATTAAACTTAAATGTAGTGATCCCCTAGGTTTTTTATGCCTTAGCATCAATAATTAATCACCGCACTAATTTTACTTGGTTCACCCTGAACTTGAATAGTAATAGAAGATGTGAAAGAATCAATAAAAAGTAATCCATAAATAATACTATATTTCATAAATAAATCAACAAACTTTTCTTACCTCACAAATTATTCATTCAATATCAATATTTTCAAAAGTATTATCAAACCCTAAACAAGAATAATAAAAATTTAAATAATCATGTAAACCATTTATTTTAGTTATAGCATAAAAATTATGTAATAAGATTAATTAATGAAAGAAGTATTATCAATACCTAAACAAAAATAATAAAAAGTTAATCATATAAACCATCTATTTTAGTTATAGGATAAAAAACACATGCCACCTATGAAGAAATCTTGGGTAGAGTCAGTGCATATTATCTGACAATGAGCTTTTCATGCTCCTTAGTAAACCGAGCCTCAGCCTTAATCCCTAGGGTTTCTTAAAGGACAAGTACGGAGATTGCTTATTAATCCATCTAATGGTTAGCGAGACCTTAGGAAAGAACTATGTTCTTTCCAAGAATGAGGAAAGGTTAAAACACCTCACTAACAAAAGCTCACTGACCAAGTGAAGGTGCTCAACTTTAAGGTAAAGTTGGCTCTAAGCAACTTTGAAAATGAGTTTGAGTTAAGTTTTAATACTAACTTATTTCTATGTGTAGGTAGCTGTAGTTGAGGTTATTTTGGGCCAACACTTGAAGGCTAGAAAAGAGAAACTTGAAACATAGCTGAGCTGGATGACCGAATTCTCACAACATATGAAGAGTTGGTCACACTAACAAAGGATCACAATGACACCATTCAATAAGTTATTGAGGGGTTGAGCCTTCTAAACTCCATTCAAAAGGAACTAAAGGCTATAATGGCAAAGAATTGGCCAAGTTGTTAAGCCATAAATCAAAGCTCTTGAAAAAAATATCTAAGATGCAGGGGATGTTTACTAAGAAATCCTAATTGAAGTAAGCAATTAAGTTATGGTAGTACAAGGAGGAAGATGCTCGGGCTATAGCTAACAAAAATATGTCTAGGATATGTTTTGGTTACATGAGCTAACCAAGACTCACTCTGAGCTTGATTTTGAATATATGAGCGACAACCTCCAAAGCAAGGATGAATGATAGGAAGAAGAAGTAAAGGAAAATAAGGAAAATATTTGGAAGAGGCGGGATCAGACATAGGTTTTCATTGTAATCCCTAGCTCGTCCTCCCTCTATTAAGTTTTGTTTTTAATAAGTAACGATATTTACCTTTTCCTTCATCTCATTGTGTATGATTTTACCTTGTGAGGTATCCAAGCTATAATTGAATGTTTGAAATAAATCTAAACAACTTATAATTAAACTTTTAGACTTAGGAAAATTTTAACAGTAGAATATAATTGTTAGATAAATGAGCTAATCAATACTTAAAATACTGACTTAGATAATCAAAATTTAATGAATAATTAGCTTCGTATATAATGTTGACCTAACTATGTCGAGTTGGCAATATTAAAAATGTTGAGTAATTTAGAATAGTAAAGGCATTCCTTAGTCATAGGCTTAAATAGCCTTTTGCGATGTATGAGGCTTATGAGCTTGGTACATACTTTTTGTAACATAGGAAGGAGGGTGAAGACCCTTTCATAAAGTACGAGGCTTACTAGTTTTGGTACATGCTTTTAGCCATTGCATATTTAATTAAACATCAAATAGTTATGAAAGAAAATGTGACTACCTTTGTTTATTTATTGAATTAAATGGTTATATGGATGAGGTATTGCTCAAGCTTGATTAAATTGGAGAACATTTAAGGCTACCAGACAAAATATTTTTTAAGAGCTTTCAAGTTCCATGTATGGGGTATTAGTTTGCCATCCATTATTTCATGCTTGTAGGATGTAAGTCTCACTACCGTAACTACTTTGAATGGACTTTCCTAGTTAGTGTCGAGCTTGCCAACACCTGTTTCACCCTAGGCTAGATCAGTAGTTCTGAGGATTAAGTCTCCCACTTTTAAGGCTTGATGCTTTACTCTTCGATTATAGATCCGAGCTACCCTTTGTTGGTAAGCAATGGCTCATATAACAACATCTTCCCTTTTTTTAGCTAGTAAATCTAAATTGAGGTGAAGCTCATATTCATTATACTTGGAGTTATGGTGCAAAACTCGATAGAAAGGAAAGCCCATCTATATAGGAATGATTGCTTTTCATTATGTACACTAAGGAGAATGTGTAGACACTGCATTTTGTGCCCCAAAAAGTTTTGACCAAATGATGATAACCAAACAAAATTGGGACAAAGAAATGAGTAACCCAAGTATACAAAATGAATATAATTTTTATTTCTTTCTTTTTAAATGTTCCTAGAACCGAAAATCTAAAATTGGTGAAGGCTTGAGTGCATATTCAAGTATATATCAAAACAATAAAAATAAAAACAAAAATAAAAACAAAAAGAAAAAAAAGAAAAAGAAAGTAAAAAAAAATGATGATGCAAGTCACGTGGCCATTAGGGCCACGAGTATGAGGTAGGGGGTGAGAGCCCTCCCTTAATCTCTTATAAATAGGAGAGATGCAGCCCCAAAAGATGGAGGGGGGAGGGGCGTTACAAAATTTGGTTTCTTTCAGCAATTGGAGTTGTCACATAAAATAAAGAGAGAGGGAAAGCAACAAATAGAAAAAAAAAAGAAAAAAAAAAAAGAAAATATGAGGAAAATATTCAACATTTGATGTAAGTCTAGTTATTGTTTAGATCCGCCCTTCTCCTATTCTTGGGTTAGAATATCTCATTTCTTTTGGCTCTTAAAAAATATATGCTCGTCAAAAAAGGTACGGCTCTGAGGGCCCTTTTATTTATTTTCATTTAGTCTTTACATAATGCACAATATTATTTTCTTTTATTCTCATTTTAATATATTATGGTTGTGTTTGTGTGGTAGTTAATTTAATATATTAGTGTCAATTATTTTGCAACAAACTAATTAAATGTTTTAATTATTTCTAATATATTATTGTATTTTTGACATTATATTTTTAATATGTTGTAGTTAAATATTTTTCTGTGAATTGGCCAAATATTTCTCTATTTTCATATTTTAGTTATTTTGGTGTTATATTTTTAATATGTTGTGCTTAATCACCTTTCTATCATTTTGATATATTATCATTGTTTTCGTGTTGGTATTACTTTAATATTATTTTTTTATGAATTAGTTAAAAGTTTAATTATCTTTTTAATATAAAATATATTGTCGTCATTTTTGTGTTGCATTTTGGTATATTATTGTTAATTATTCTACTAATAAGTTAATAAATATTGTTGTTATTCTTGTTATTGCTATTTTCATTTTTACTCTTTTTTGTAATTATGACATATGGCCAGTAACTTTTGTATTGCATGATACACCTATTTTATCTTGTTCATTCGTTATTTTTATTTTGGATGTATTTGTTTTTCACTCCTACTTAGCCTATAAAATTAATTAATTCTTTTACTACTACTGCATACATATTTGCATTATATTTATTATTTATCTTGTTATACCTATATTAATTGTGCGTGTGAAATAGATAATAATAAAATAATAAATAACTAATATGGACAATTTCTAAAAATCATGGACAATTGAGTGAAGGCTGATGCAATGTTCGGGTGGCTTAGGATGCCTAACACCTTCCTTGAGTTGTACCCAATTTCCTAATCCAACTCTGAAGGGGTGACAAGTTGAGTATTTTGCATAAATTTTCAGTTGTTATCCGATTTGTCCCAATCACACTGGGTGGCAACTTTGATTTTCTTCAGGATTCACCAATGTGTTGTCTTGTATATTCCTGAGCCCTTGATGCCCGTGCATAGTGATGTACTTGCAAGATACTCATATAATGAGGCATTCCATTATATTGTCTCGCGACAATTGTTGATCACGCATGGAGTGATAAAGCCCCTACTCACATAATGGTTTTTGGTTCATAGTAATTCTTAGGGTTATGCAAAAGGCTCATAGGATGTCGTTGAGTTGATTTGCCCATGCCTTTTACATTTTTAATCTCTTTTTTTAGCCTTTGCAGGATGATCGTGATGGTTACTTCAGTCATCCCATTTTTTTGAGGGTGAGCTATGAAGCGAATCTAAGGTTGATGGATAAGTGAGCGCAGTAGGATTTAGTAGGATTTGAACTGGTCATTGTCAAACTACTTTCCATTATTAGTGATCAATGTAATTAAGATGCCAAATCAAGCCAAGGTGATTGTGGCGAGAACTTCAACTTAAACCATTTAGAGAAATTATCTATAACTACCATTATGAACTTCTTTTGGCCTAGTGCCTATGGGAAAAGGTTGAGTCAAAGATATCAATCTCCCATTGAAAGAAAAGCCAAACTTATCCAATGGGTTACTAATTGGCTATTGGTTTTTGTCATTGGCAAACATCACATCTTTACATGAGTTTTTTGGCGTCTTTAAACATAGAGGGCTAGAAGTAGCTGGACAAGACTACTTTCCCAACCAAGATGATGCCTACCTCATGGGCTCTGCATATGCCTTCATGTATTTCTTTAAACATGTTGTTCCCATCTTTCATAGAAATGTACATGAGCTAAAGGTCGGTTATAGGATCATTTTTATAGGACTTCATCCTCTTCTACATAGTTAACAACTTTATTGATGATGGCTTAAGCTTTTTTTGGATTAGTAGGAAGTTACCTATACTTTAAGTACTTAATGAAGGGGCTCATCTAGTTATTTTCTTCCACTATAATAACTACACATATGTTTTGAAGGATGTTGGGACATTCTTTTTCTTCTAATATGACCCTATTAGGCAAAATAGCTTGGTAGAGATAGCTAGCTTGGCCAGAAAATTTGCTTCCTCATTGTCAACCTGAGAGATTTGCTCCAACTTTTAGCTCCCTCCTTTCATCTTAATACTAGTTAAAATATGCTTAGCGTGTTTAACATACTTAAGCATATCAAGGTCCTTGATGGCATATTGATCGAGTAACTACTAGACCATTAGGCATGAGTCACTATAAATAAAATAGGTGGTAAGCTCATACCTCTTGCATTAATTATAGCCCAATGATTAGGGCCTCATATTCTGCAACATTATTCTTAGCTTGAAACTTTAGTTTAAAATGTACTTTATGGTAATTCAACTTAAGCCTTTTAGTATTACCCAGCTCTTGCACCCTTAGAGTTGAAGGTGCCATCAACATATCGCTTCCACTCTTCCTTCTTAGGGGCAATCTCCTACTTGAGCTCTATGTAAGTTAGGTCTTCCATGAAATCTACCAAGACCCAAGCATTCATTACTTGCGTTAGCTCGAATCTGATATCAAATTTATGGAGCCTAACTACTAACTTAGTTATTCGCCCTGAGGTCTTGACTTTTTATAGTATCTTGTATAGATGTTGGTCTATGCAGACTATGATGGTGTGGGCTTGAAAGTAATGCCTTAATTTCATTACCAAGCTGACCAGTACATATGTTAACTTTCCATCATTTGGTAGTTTACTTAGCCCTTTTCAACACTTTGCTAACGTAGTATTTTGCCATTTCCTATCTACCTTTTCCATGATGAGCATTGAAGTAATGTCTCCTTAGTGGCAGCCAAATATATGAAAAGTGGCTCATCTTGCTAAGGGCTAAACAAATGAGGTGAGCAAGGAAATGTTTTTAATTCTTTAAAGGCCTTTTGGCATTCATTAATCTATAAAAATTTCTTAAGATCTCTCAGTATTTTAAAGAAAGGCAGACAACATCAGGCTAATAATGAGATGAACCTCCTTAAGGTAGTGATCCTCTCGTTAAGCTTCTGAATTTCATTAATAGTTTTTGAAGGTCGCACATCAAGAATGGCTTGAATTTTCACTAGGTTAGCCTCTATGTCCCTTTGTGAAATCATAAACCCTAAAAATTTTCATACTCGAACCTCAGATGCACACTTTTTTAGGTTAAGCTTCATGCTATATTGGTTAAAGAATGTTAGGGCTTCTTTATGATCTCTAGCATGGTCATCAGTTTGACAACTTTTCACTGCCATATCATCCATTTATACTTCAATCATCTTACCAATTTTATCCTTGAACATATGGTTGACCAATTTACGGTATGTTGCTCTATGTTTTTAAGATCAAATGACATTACTTTGTAATAATAAGTGCCCTCGTATGTAATAAAGCTTATTTTTTCTTTATTTAGGACGAACATCTTGATCTAATGATAATAAGTTAAGGCATCGATGACACTCTATAACTCATTTCTAACAGTAAGGTCTATTAACTAATCTATGTTGGGCAGAGAATAGTTGTATTTTATGTAGGCTTTGTTAAGGTCATTAAAGTCCACACACATCCTTGACTTTTCATTCATTTTTTTACTAGTACTACATTTGCCAACCAATCCAACTATTACATCTACTAGATGAAACTTGTATGGAGGAGCTTGCAAACCTCTTTAGTAATGGCCTTTTATCGCTCAATGGTATGGTTTATTCTCTTTTGCTTAATAAGCTTGACCAAGCTATCCAAGTTTAGCTTATGGGCTATGACTGGTAGGTTTATTTTGGTTCACTTTTGCTTAATAAGCTTGACCAAGCTATCCAGGTTTAACTTATAGGTTATGACTGGTAGGTTTATTTTGGTAATGTTTGGTGGGGACCAGGCAAACATTCCAAGGCTTTTTCATAGGATTAAGGTAATTTTAGTAATGTTTGGTAATATCTTTTCTACTGGCTCGGTTAGTTCTATCTCAATTCTTAGAACTCATACTTCATGGATTGGTATATGATTCAGATCATATACAGACTTAACTATTTTAAGGATACTATCAAGGGAGACATCTAATGGTTCCATAAACATGGCATTATTCACCTACTTTAGGATTATGTTTCTCTTGCTACCTTCTAGTCCCTTTTACCATGGTTGTCCCTCTTTAATGGAGACTTTCATTATCAAGTAGTGAATAAAGGTGCAAGCAATAGTGTCATATAAGATTAGTCTTTTGATGTTGGCATTATAGGTAAAAAGGATGCCTACAACTAAATAAATGGCCTTAAACTTCTTAGTGATGTCTTGTCCTCTAACTCTATTGTTGGACTAGCTTGGTCAAACCTAAGTTAAAGGTCTCTTTTGATCTTAACAATGAAGATTGAAAGGTACTAACATCTTATTTAAGTGTTGTTTTTGAATTTTTTTAAGATAGGTTTACATTGAAAGTTGGATGGAAATCTAAATCTTAAAGATTAAGGAATAAAAATTTATAGACAAGAACCTCTAAATCATGACCACGACTTTGCAACAAGGATGGATGAACTTGAACTAGACGAATTCGAGCAGTAAATCGTAGCTGTGATCTAGCCAAGGAAGACATGATTGTCATATAGTGTGATTCATGTTCCCAATCACGACCGTGACTTTTGTAGCTGTATGAAGGGTATTGGCCCTTGAGCACCAAGAAAGGAGGTTGAATTAGTGAAAATCTAAAAAATTTAAAAGGAGGATAAAGTGTTTAGAGATTGAAAGAGAAGTAGAAAGAAAGAACACACAATATTTATAGTGGTTCAGGTGTTAATGAACCTTATGTCCACTCCCTAATTCTTCACAATTGGGTGTTTCACTAACTCAAAGTGGTGTTTCCAAGCTCATACTAAACTTGTAAAATATGTTTTAATAGCTCACACATAACCCTGCAATTTATGTTTTAAGGCTCACAGAAAATCCTCACTTAAGTGTCTTTCATAAAGGCTCACACTTTAACCTATTACAAGAGTTTTGATAGTTAGGCTAATTCTTAAACCCAATTACATTGGTGTTTAATGCTTACACCCAATAATAATAACTCACTTACAAAAATAAAAGAAGTTGTAAAGTAAATTCGCAAGAGTTTAGATCTAATCAATGAAATTATCTTTCATTCATGTATGTTTGGTAGAACATTTATAGGCAAAAACCACCAAAGAGACGTTACTAACAAACTATGCCTAAATCTCTAAGTTAAGCTAGGCAAATTTTGTATTAAATGCCTATCAGACTAATTTCGCGATTGTAACTGGTATTTCGCTATAGTGAATTTCCAATTTGCACTAGAAAGACTGAAATCATAGTAAAGAATCTCATTTTGTGTCTAACGGCTAGTCCACGTGGTGTGTTGTTATTGGCATTTTAAGAAATATAGCCATTACGTTTGTCTAACCAACCAAAAGTCAGGATCACGATTAAGATCCTTCTTGGATGCAATAGAGACTACAAATCCTTATATTTAGTGAGGAGAATTACTTCCATGGGTCGCAGTCTCGACAGGTTTTTCACCCTTGCGAATTTGATTTCCCAACGGTCATCTTGGACACTTATCATGTTATGGTTGCAAACTTGGTTCCCTCCATTTAGCTATTAAAGTCGCAGTCACAATTGAGAATGCAAACGTCACCGCGAATCATTTTGTTTGACATTTAAGTCTTCATTGGCTAGATCACTGTTGTGATTTGCTTTGTGAATTCATCTGATCTAAGTTCATCGATCCTTGTTGCAAGGTCGCAATCGCGATTTATAAGTGTTTGTGAATTTGGATACCTTACTCAATGTTAGAGATTTAGACTTCCAATGCAAACCTAACTTAAAAACTGCAAAAACAACACTTAAACAAGATATTAGTACCTATTAATCTTCATTGTCAAGATCAAAAGAGGCATTTGACTTAGGTTTGACCAACCTAGTCCAATAATCACCCCTTTTTAATTTTGACAACTTAGATTGATTTTACTTAAAGGAAAATGAATTGCATGAGTGTGAAGTTGAGATGCTCAATATTTTTAACAGAATACTTGTTGGGCAATTAAGTTTATCAAAGATCTACATTTTAGATTAGATTTCTCGCCTTAAGATTAGATTGTTCCCTTTTAACTAATACTTCCTTTGATAATATGTCATGTAAATTCTTTTACTACTATTTATCTCCCCCTTTAGAAAGCTAAAAAAGAGAGCAAAATTTGAAATTTTAAGTAAAAGTGCATAGGTGACAAATATATAAAGCATAAATTGGGATAAAAGAGCAATCACACATGGTAAACAAGTAATAAAACAAAAATTGCTAACACTTTTGTTTATAGAAATAGAAAAATGTGGGATCACATACTTACAAAGGAAACAAAAGAAAAGAAAATACTATAAGCCTAAGAAAAAACTAAAAGATTAGAGAGCTATCATCATCTCTAGAGTTAGCAATTTCTTCATCTGTACCTCCTCCTTATACTTCTTTTACCTCTTGATCTTTTTTTTCTTCAGGAGTATTCTCTCAATCTTTAAAATTAGGGAGGTGGCAGGGAGTGGCACCCACCTTCTCTTGAAGATCCACCAAGTCACTATAGAGGTGGGAAACTAAAAGAAATTTCTTCTTGATTATCCTCATAACTTTGTCCAATTTCTTATTTATTAAAGAGAGAGAGATGGCAAAGGATTTAGTTTTGGGCTTAGGTTGGGGAGGTGGAATTGGTTGAGTACCATCGTTTATGACAAGCCTCTTCCTCTTTGAGGCTTGAGAAGTTTTTAGCTTTTAAGCCCCAAACGAACCTAAGGTGTGGATATAGGAATCTAGATGTATGGCCTTGGTATTGATTAGGCAGGGCAAGTTAAGAAAGTTGTGGGATGGCAAGTGCTTCTTTGTGAGGAATTTCTCATTTTCCTCATTATGTGCTCCCATATATTGATAAATTATTGTGACATGAGAAGGTAGAAGAAATTGGCTTTTTAGCTTGGTACTCATGTGAATCAATTGATCCACAAGGTATCGATCGACTTGGATAGGTTAGTTTTTGGTTAAACATAAAATAAAGGCTAGGTCTTTTTGAGAGACCTTTTCGTTACCATTGCCTATTGCATTGACAAAGAAGGTGATGATATGATGAAAAAGCCAATTGGGAAGCATCCAGATATATTTGGCTAAAGAAGTTTTTGGGTCGTGTTTGATATATTTTGAGTAAATGATATCAAGTGCAGAGATGATGAAAGAAATATCATCTCCTATTTGAAGATTGAAAAGGTTGGAAAGTTGCTCAAAGGTGATAAAGAAAGGATCCCTAGAAGCCCTAAAAATCAACCCATACTGACCTACTCTAGACTCAGCTCTACAGCTCAAAGTGACCATGCACATGAATTCCCAAACGATTTCTTTGTAGCTGAGTTCATCTTGAATGATGAACTCGTTCCAGTCTAGATTGGATAGGTAGGCATGAATTTCATCCTTGATTCCAAGAGATTTAAGGAGAAAGGTTGAGGGAATCTTATTAGGTTGGATAATTTTGGATGAGTTGGCTTTGTAGTAGTCCTTTTCTTTTTTAGTGATCCCTTTCATCAAGTGAAGGGCATGAGGACCAGAGGTCGGGCTATGCCCTTTCCTTTCTCTACTCTAGAAAGCTTTTTAAGAGTCCTTGGATATGTGTAAAGATTGTAGAAGGTTTGAGATAAGAGAATGAAAAGAGATGAAAAGATTGTACCAGAGTGAGATGGAATACTATTACATGGGTTTAAATAGGTAGAAAATAGGTACAAAAAGAGTAACAAAAGGTCAAATTTAGAATTAATGAGGGTGTACCATCATTTAGCAGTTAAATCAGTTAATGCTTGGCAGTTACACTAATTTACGATCGTAAACCTTAAGTCGTGACCGCTAATTACAAAAAATTTAAGTAATGGAGAAAAATTCCTCTAAAATCAAAGGAGTCAACTGTCAAAACTTTTGAATTTTGAAAAAATTCACAATGGAGAATTGAAATAACAACTGCGAAATGATGGGTGATAGAAAATTTGATAAGTGCCTATAAATTGCGATCGCGAAATGAAAGTAGTGACTGCTAATTACAAATAAAAGAAATCATGAAGAGATAAGATTTGACCTTCTAAGTTGTGATCCATTTAAAATATTAATGCTTGATTCATGCAAATTGGCTTAGAGAAGCACATTTGCATAAAGAATTAAGACATCCAAAAAAAATATAGTACACATTCATCAAATATAGCAATCAATCATTCCAAACAATACACTAAACAAAGAATAATCTAAAAGATCTTATTTTCACTCTAGGGAGCTTCCATCAAGCATTCCCAGCTCTCTCTTAATGAAGTTTTTCTTTTCTTCATTGAGAAGTTTAGTGAAAATATATGTAAGTTGATGATTAGTGTTAATACACTCTAACACTACATCACCATTTTTGACATGATCTTTAAGAAAATGATGCTTAATGTCAATGTGTTTACTCTTATAGTGTTGGATGAGATTCTTTGAAAGATTTATTGCACTAGTGTTGTCACATTTGATGGGAATGTGATCAATAACTTTTCCATAAACCTTTTGTTATTTCATCCAAATAACTTAGATGCAATAACAACCCGCAACCACATATTCTGCTTCAACTGTGGACAAGGAAACCGAAACTTGCTTCTTACTAAACTAAGAGACTAATGATTCCTATATAAATTGACAAGTTTCAGAAGTGCTCTTTTTATCTAGTAAGCTACCGACATAATCTGCATCTGAATATCCTATAAGGCTAAATGATTAATTTCTAGGATACCATAAACCTAAATTCAATGTGTCATGTAAATATTTAAGAATCCTTTTAACAACACTAAGATGTGATTCTTTAGGGCAAGATTAAAATCAAGCACACATGCATACACTAAACATGATATCGAGTCTAGAAGCAGGGAGTTATGGTAGAGAACCAATCATACCTTTATATCTCTTCTCATAAATAGAATTACTTGATTCATCTTTATCTAGTTTGATGGTAGCACTCATTGGTGTCTTTGCTACTTTGCATCCTTCCATGCCAAATTTCTTAAGTATATCTTTTATGTACTTGTCTTAATTGATAAAAAATCTCTTCTTTAGTTTGCTTGATTTATAGGCAAAGAAAGACTATGAGCTCTCCCATCATACTCATCTCAAATTCCTTAGGCATACACTAAGCAAAATCTATACAAAGAGAATCATTAGTAGCATCAAATATAATATCATCAACATATATTTGTATAATGAGTGCATTATAATTGTGCCTTTTAACAAACAAAGTTGTATAAACATTCCCTTTTTCAAAATCATTTTGCAAAAGAAATGAACTAAGCCTTTTGTACCAAGCTCTTGGAGCTTATTTCAAACCATACAAGGCCCTATTTTACTTTAAAATAGGATTTGGAAAGATATTAGATTCAAAACTAGGAGGTTGTTCAACATAAACTTCCTCCTCAATGAGACCATTTAAAAATGCACTTTTAACATCCATTTGAAAAATTTTGAAATTCATGTGATATGCATAAGCTAAAAGAATCCTCATGGCCTCTAATCTTGCTATGGGGGCATAGGTTTCACCATAATCAATGCCTTACTCTTGCTTGTACCCTTATGAAACCAATCTAGCCTTATTTTTAGTAATGAAACCTTGCTCATCTAACTTATTCCAAAACACCCATTTGCATCCTACAATAGGGTGTTCCTTAGGCCTAGGAACAAGTTTCCATACATTGTTTCTCTCAATTGGTTGAGTTCCTCTATGCATAGCAATCGCCCAACTTTTATTATCAATAGCGTCATCAATAGTTTTTGGCTTAAATTGAGAAACAAATACAAGATTATTGTCTAAAAAATTGAGCTGAGATCTAGTACCTACACCCTTGGAAGTATCACCAATGATTATATCCTTTGGGTGATGTTTGGAGAATCTTCAATCCTCGAGAATATCTTGATTTGAGGTTTCTGCTTGTTGTGGTTGGCATTCCTTTTCTTCTCTTAATGTATTGACTTTATCATGGTTTTTAGCCATCTCTCATAAGGTTGACTCTAAGTCCAATATTTTAAAGTCACCTACAATATTATCAAAAAAAAACTTTTCCCAAGATCAAGTTTACTAGATTCATCAAACACAATATTCATAGACTCTTCAACAACCATAATACTTTTATTGAAAACTCTATAGCTTTGCTAGAGGTGGAATATCCTAGGAAAATACCTTTATTTGTCTTTGAATCAAATTTTCCAAGATTATCCTTGGTATTTAAGATGCAGCGCTTGTACCCAAAGAATCTTAGGTATGACAACTTAGGCTTTCTACCATTCCAAAGCTCATAAGAAGTTTTATTTAGAATGGGTCTTTTGAAAACAAGATTTGGAATATAACAAGAAGTATTAATGGCTTCAGCCCAAAAGTAATTAGGTAAGGAATACTCATTAAGCATAGTTCTAGCCATCTCTACTAGTGTTCTATTTTTCCTTTCTACAACACCATTTTGTTGTGGTGTTATAGGAGTGGAAAAATTATAAAAAATCCCATTCTTTAAACAATAAGATTCAAAAGATTCATTTTGAAATTCTTTTCCATAATTACTTCTTATAGAAGAAATAAAGTAACCCTTTTCATTTTGAATTATTTTTGCAAAAATTTTAAAAGCATTAAAGGTGTCATAATTATGACCTATAAAGGATACCTAAGTAAACCTAGAGTAATCATCAATTAGGACAAGTGCATAATATTTTCCATCTAAACTCACACTCCTAGTAGGTCTTATCAAGTCTATATGGATAAGTTGAAGCGGTCTATATGTACTTACAACATTCTTTGCTTTGAATGAGGAAAGATGTTGTTTTCCCATTTGGCATGGTCCACATGTCTTATCTTTTAAGAAATTTAGCTTGGGAAGACCTTCCACTAGTTTTCCTTTTGATAGGCTTTGTAAGAGCTCCCTGCTAGCATGACCAAGTCTTCTATGCCAAAGCCAACCTTCATTCCTAAGTGACACAAGACACTTGAAAGATTGGTTAGCCAAATTGTCTAAGTCAATTAGGTAGGTATTGCCCCCCCTTTCACCTTTGAAGACTATCTTTTTATCCACTAAAGTGGTAACTCGACATTCTCTAGGGTGGAAGGTGACTTTATTACCTTTATCACATTATTGACTTACACTAAGCAAATTATGTTGTAAACCATCTACATGTATAACATCATCAATAAGAGAACAACCATTCTTACAATTGTTCCAATGCCAATTACCTTAACCTTGGCATTATTTTCAAAAGGTACATTGCCAACTTCTTTCTCTTTTATGGCAAAAAATAACTTCTTGTTGCCCGTCATATGGTTTAAGCATCCACTATCTGTATGCCAATCATTCACTTCATTGGTGGTTGCCAAACAATCCTATACAACACAAATAAATAATTTTTGTTTAGGTACCCAAACATACTTAGGTCCTAGGGGGTTAGGCTTAGAAGGGTCCTCCAATTTGAGGTGAGCCTTTCTAATATAACAATGAATTTTTATATGACCAAACTTCATACAATAATGACATTGGAGTTTAAACTTTGAGTCTTCCTCCCATACATAGCTTTGGCATAAGTAGAGTAGATCTCATACCATGATGATGTGAGTTGAGCATGTGTATGAGTGATTAAGAGTAGATGAGAACTTTTTGTGTGTGTTAGGGTGAGCATGTTTCTTGGTGTAAATATATACATGGTTAGCCCTTTTGGCAAGGCTTTGATGTTTGATATGCCTTCCCTTTGCCCTTGGGCAATTATGGCTTAGTGCTATGAGCACTCTTCCTCCTAACTACCTCAATAGTAGATGTTTGAGGTGTTGAAGCTCTAATGAAAGTAGTGAGAGAGGGATTAGATGATGAGGAGGCTCTATTGAAGCCAAGACCATGTCTAACTAATGGGGGTCTTTGAGATACAATTAAGGTATCTAAAGCTTCCTTCCCTTTATGAAACTTAGAAATGGAATTTCTAAGCCTAATTACCTCTCCTTTCAAGGTATCATTTTCC
Organism: Omphalea diandra; assembly: GCA_949677035.1. Lineage (NCBI taxonomy): Eukaryota > Viridiplantae > Streptophyta > Magnoliopsida > Malpighiales > Euphorbiaceae > Omphalea > Omphalea diandra. The sequence continues at coordinate 18,190 of CATIWR010175900.1, forward strand.
TTTCTTAATGAACTTAGAGAAGATGAAGACTTAGAAAGACTCTCTACAAACTTTTTGAGTTCTTTATTAAAGTCCTCAACTCACTTATAAGATCATTTAAGGATTTAAATTCATCCTCTAGTTTGGAGCATTTTTTCTTGTAAGTTTTCATTTGTGACTTGTATTTGTCACATCTCAAGGTAAGAGCTTCGAAGTGCTCATCATCTACGCCATCTAATTTATCATAATTTTCATAAGAATGGGGTGAAGAGCTTACCTCATTTAAAAAGTCATCTTGTGCCATGAAGCATAGATTTACCACTTCCTCATCTTCATCCTCTTCACTTGAGCTATCATCCCAAGTAGCTTTAAAGCTCTTCTTCTTCTCCTTGTTCCTTTTCCTCTTCTTTTTCAGTTTGGGACAATCATTCTTGATGTGGCCTCATTTTCCACATTTAAAACATGTAACCTTACCCATTCTTTCTTTGAGGTTAGGAGTTGCTTTGTTGAAGTTTCTTCTATCTTTTCTTCTCCTTATCAGCTCTTTTGTTCTTTTAGAAAGCACAACCAACTGCTTCTCTTCTTTATCATTATCTTCCTCACTTGAAATAACCTTTGGTTCTTTTTCTTTGGATGAAGATTTAAGAGATAAGGTCTTCTTTTCTGCTTTGTCATTCTTGTCTTCTTGCCCTCTCATCTTCTTCATCTCCTCATCCTTCTTCAAGGCTAGCTCATGAGTAAGAAGTTTGCCTATGATGGTTTCCAATCTTTGGATTTGACTCTTGGATGCTACAAACTCTGGCACCAAATTTCTCAAGAGGTAAAAATTTAAGTATTTTTGAGTTTACCTCATGATTGGTGATTATCCTTCCTAATTTCTTGATGTTTGTGACAATCGATAGGAGTCTATCCATCATATATGTGATGTTTTCATTGTCCTTCATCACGAACAACTCTCATTCTATCACATACATTTCTAATCTGCTCGACTTTACCAATGTTGTGCCTTCATGGTAGTTCTCCAAGGCCCTCTATATTCCATGGGCTATGAGACAATGTTGAACCCTTCATATTTCTTCTCTTGATAAAGAACTAAGAAGGATTGTCATAGCCCACTTTTTCCTTTGATTAGATCTCCTGTGAGCTTCAACCTATACTTCACTTAGGATCAATTCTTCACTTCCATCAATCACCTTAGTAGGTGACATCCACTCTTATGTCATAATGTCCCAAAGATCCACCACATTGTTGTTTAAGTACATCTCCATCCTATGCTTCCAATGTGTATAATCGGATCCATCAAAGTATGGCTTGAGATGGGTATGGATTCCTTCTTGTGCCATTGATCTTTTCTCACATAATTAAGGGTTGAATTGAGTCCTGGCTCTAATACCACTTGTTGGCCCTTGAGCACTAAGAAGGGGGGGTTGAATTTGCGGAAATCTAAAAAATTTAGAGGGAGGATAAAGTGTTTAAAGATTGGAAGAGAAGTAAAAAGAAAGAACACAATATTTATAATGGTTCGAGTGTTAATGAACCCTACGTCCACTCCTCAATTCTTCATAATTGGGTTTTTCACTAACTCAAAGTGGTGTTTCCAAGCTCACACCAAAATTGTATAATGTGTTTTAATAGCTTACACAAAACCTTACAATTTGTGTTTTGAGGCTCACACAAAAACTTTAGTTAAGTGATTTTCACAAAGGCTCATACTTTAACCTATTACAAGAGTTTTGACAAATAAGTTAACTCTTATGCCCAATTACATTGGTGTTTAATGCTTACACCTAACAACATTAACTCGCATACAAAGAATAAAAAGTTATGAAGTAAATTTGTAAGAGTTTGGCTACAATCAATAAAATTATCTTTTATTCATGTATGTTTGGTGGAGTATTTATAGGCAACAACCACCAAAGAGACGTTTCTAACAAACTATGGCTAAATCTCTAGTTAAGCTAGGCAAATTTTGCATTAAATGCCTATTAGATTGATTTTATGGTCGTGACTAACATTTCACAGTCATGAATTTCCAATTTGCACTAAAAAGACCAAAATTGTAGTAGAGAACCTCGTTTTGTGTCTAACAGCTAGTCCACGTGGGCTGCTGGGATTGGCATTCCAAGAGATATAGTCGTTACGTTTGTCTAACCAACCAAAAGTCACGGTCGCGATTAAGATCCTTCTTGGATGCGATAGGGATCACAAATCCTTCTGTTTGGTAAGGATAAATTACTTCCATGGGTTGTGGTCTCGATAGATTTTCAGCCTTGTAGATTTTGATATCCCAACGATCATCTTGGACACTTGGCATGTTATGGTTACAAACTTTGGTTCCTCTAATCAGCTACAAAAGTCGCGATCGCGAGTGAGAATGCGAATGTCACCATGAATCATTCTATATGACATACAAGTCTTCCTTGGCTGGATCGCGGTTGCGATTGGCTCTACGAATTCATCTGGTCCAAGTGCATCCATCATTGTTGCAAGGTCACGGTTGCGATTTAGAAGTCCTTGTGAATTTGGATACCTTACTCAATGTTAGAGATTTAAACTTTCATCCAACTTTCAATGCAAACCTAACTTAAAAACTGCAAAAACAACACTTAAATAAGATATTAGTACTTACAAATCTTCACTGTCAAGATTAAAAGAGGCCTTTGACTTTGGTTTGACCAACCTAATCCAACAGAGGGAACCAAGTCTGCAATGAAAACTTACTAAGTGTATAAGATAATCGTTGGGATATCAAAATTTGCAAAGGTGAAAAAGCTATCGAGACCACGATCCATTGAAGCATTTCTCCCTTAACAAATTGAAGGATTTGCGATCACTGTCGCATCCAAGAAGAACCATAATCACAGTAGCGACTTTTGGTTGATTTGATAAACATAATGACTATTTTTCTTAGTAAACCAATAGCATTATGCCACATGAACTAGCCATTAGGAACAAAATGGTGTTCCCTACCGTGATTTTAGTCTTTCCAGTGCACATTGGAAATTTGCGATCACGAAATACTAGTTAGGCCATGAAACTAGTCTAACAGGCATTTACCTTAGAGATTTAGGCATAGTTTCTTTATAAGGTCTCTTTAGTGGTTATTGCCTATAAATACTCCACCAAATAGACATGAATGCAAGAGAATATCATTGATTATCGCCAAGCTCTAGCAATTTTACTTCTCAACCTTTTATTCTTTATATGTGAGTTAATATTATTGGGTGTGAGAATTAAACACCATTGTAATTGGGTTTGAGAGTTAGCTTAGTTGTCAAAACTCTTGTATTAGGTTAAGTGTGAGCCTTTGAGAAAACACTTGAGTGAGGTTTTTATGTGAGCCTTAAAACACAAGTTGTAAGGTTGTGTGTGAGCCTTTAAAACATATTGTACAAGTCTGGTGTGAGCTTTGAAACACCATTATCAGTTAGTATAACACCCAATTGTGAAGAATTGGGGAGTGGATGTAGGGTTCATTAATACTTAAACCACTATCAAAATATTATGTGTTCATTCATTCTCCTTCTATTTCAATCTCCTAAATTCTTTATCTTTCCTCCAAAATTTTAAATTCCTACCAATTCAACCTTCCCCCTTCTTGGTGTTCAAGGGCCAACAAGTGGTATCAAAGCAAGGTTCTCATTAAAACTCTTAATTGAGTGAGTAAAGACACATGGCACAAGAAGGAATCCATACCCATCTCAAGCCATATTTTGATGGATTTGACTATACGCATTATAAGTATAAGATGAAGATATAATTGGATAGTGATGCGGTGGACCTTTGGGATATTGTGGCAGAAGAGTGGAAGCCTTCTACTAAGGTGGTTGATGGAAGTGAAGAGTTAATCCCAGGGGAAGAATGAGTGGAAGGTCATAGAAGATCAAATGGAAGAAACAAAAGGGCATTGGCTGTAACATCCCTAGCCACATTCATTAGCATTATCACATGAGCATATGCATTAAATAAATAATCAGTTAGAAGCACCATTGCATTTGGGGACACTTGAACATATATGTAGTGTTTGTATAGTTGTATGGCAAATTATTTTATATTGTGTGCATGTTATAATCTCATAAATAATGGTGTTTTAGAGCTTAATTAAAAGTATAAGGAGTATCTAGGAATTAGGAGATGGATGGAAGTGCTTAATGAGTGAAGAAGATGGACTAAAAGCAAAACTTTTAACTTTCAACCAATAGGAAACCAGCCCCAATCTTTTGACTTATTTAAGATAAAAATACAGACCATT
>CATIWR010175983.1:0-29980 GCA_949677035.1 Omphalea diandra
AAACTACTTGATCTTAAGGCAGGTCCCAAGACAAACTCCAGAGCTCATCACACCTTGTCCAGATTAAACATGCTCTTATTATAATGATTATTCTACAAGAAAATAGGAATTATTCAATTTTTACGCTAATTAAATAAGTGAGTAATAATGGAACATCTATGTATCGTTGATTTAACATAAATATCAAATGAAATCCAATCATGGTAAAAAAAAAAAAAAAAATCAAAACACATGCTAGATCTCCAAAACAGAGGCAAAAATCAAAACAACAACATAGAAAGCCAACTTACCTCTATCACTTTGTAGATCTAGCAGACTGTGTAGATCGGGCAATGGAAGCTAGATGTTTCGCCACAACCTTCCCAACTTGATAGAGATGAAGATAAGAAATGGGATACAATGGTTATGTCGAATGAAGATAAGAAATGGGAGAAATGGGTTCTTGCGATAGAGTAGTGTTCTGCCGATTGAAAAAAAGGAAGAATGGGAGAGAAGGGTATGCCGAGTAAAGACACGAAAAAGCAGAATGGATATGCCGAGTGAAGATAAGAGATGGGAGAAATGGGTTCTTGCAAGGGAGTAGTGATCTGCCGATTGAAAAAAAAGGAGAATGGGAGAGAAGGGTCTGTCGATTGAGGGAGAGAAGGGTTTGCCGATTGAAAAAAAGGGAGAATGGGAGACAAGGGTCTACCGATTGAAAAAAAAGGAGAATGGGAGAGAAGGGTTTGCCGATTGAAAAAAAGGGAGAATGAGAGAGAAGGGTCTGCCGATTGAAAAAAAGGGAGAATAGGAGAGAAGGGTCTGCCGATTGAGGGAGAGAAGGGTCTGCCGATTGAAAAAAAAGGGAGAATGGGAGAGAAGGGTCTGCCGATTGAAAAACGCGAAATGGGAGAAATGAGATTTTTGGGACTCTGTAATTTTTTTTAATGTGTAAGGGCAAGATTGTCTTTTCATAATAATCCCTCCATTCTCCCTTATTTTCTCTCCAATTCGGAGAGAAATGGCAGAGGGTAAAATAACCCTTATTTTCTTTCCTTCTGATATTTTCCCTCCATTCCCAATCAGAGGAAAATGACTTTCCTCCTTTATTTTACTCTCTAATTTTCCTCTCCCCCATATTTTCCTCCCTCCCAATTAGTGTGTAAAGGATACCATGAACACACTATGAGCACAAAGGAAAAAAAAAAAAAAGAAAAAGATGAGCCACTTAGAAAAGTTTATACAAGCAAGTTGATTCACGATCGCAATTCATATCAGCTACTGGTAATTTAACGTATGCATTATAAAACAACTCCTAAAAAATATAGGTGTATTGTATACATAAATAAGAGCACATTTGGCATTATTATTGAAAAAATTTGATTTTAAAATAAAAAATATAAGATTTTTTTTTAATGTTTGATTATAGATTTATGAATATACGTTTTATAATTAAAAAATTATTATTGATAAAAATTTCAAATATAAACTTTTCCAAAATTAAATTTTTTATTTATAAAATTTAAATAAAAAATATTATAATTAATTAAGAGAAAAATTTTTAATTTTTTTTCTCAAAATCAGATTTTTTCAAAAGTAACGCCAAACATACTTTAAATGTATTGTCATATGCTATCTGACCCCAATCATGGTATCAAAAGGAGCAGTGAAAACCATTTGACCTGATTCGAATTGGACAGTGCTGCAACCAGATAGATGGAACTTTTTGTTGTCATTATTATTATTCTATTATGGTGTAAAAGTTTTTAAAATGAAAATTATTGATGAATCTCAGAAGTGGCCTAAATAATAAACTAGCTCTAAAGTTTTAATTAATTACTATTTGAATATAAAACTTAATTAGATAAATATAAAAATAAATAAAAATATTAAAGAATATGAATAAATAAATAAATAAATTTATATTTAAAAATTAGAGTTAAATATAATTTAATATGATTATTAAGACTATGTTTGATTATTTAAATGAATAAAAATACAAAAATTAAACAATAAATAAATAAACAAAAACTAAACAAAGAATATATAAAATAAGTATTAAAATAAAAAATATTGTATTATAATATTATATTTTTTAAAAAAAATATCAAATATTATCCAATTTGAGGAAAATTTTATATTAATTATTTTAAACACTGTGATGTTTGTCATATTTTATTAAATCATTGCTCACATTTTAATATTGTACTAAATTATCTCTCATGTTTGCTCTATTACATTAAAAAATGTTTTTTCGTTAAATTCATATGAATGTTGAAATGACTTTTAGTATATCGAAATAAATATGATAGATGATTTAGTGTAATATTGAAAAATAAGAGATAATTTAGTTAAATATAACAAACGTTAAAAAGTTTAAAATAATTAATCTAATATACAAAACTCATTTTGATTAGATGGACTTATTGATATAATGAAATAAATATGAAAAATAATTAAGTATAATATTAAAAAGTGAACGATGATTAACAAACATTAGAGAATTTAGAATAATTAATTTAATAAAATAAAAACTTTATTTTTGATTTTTTTTGGTTAATGAAAAAAATGATCTTTTAACATTGAAATGACTTTTTAGTATAACAGGACAAATATGAAAAATAATTTAATATATATATTCATAATAATTAACCGGAAAAATTTTTTTTTTACTATTTAACACTAGAAACACAATACATATTGATACTATTTAACACTACAAACACAATACATATCACTATTTTTTTAAAAAAAAAAAATAATTTATCACAGTCACTTAACAAAGACAATTGGAGTTTGGCATATTCTCTTTGGTCATGGAAACAATTTAACGCCCTGGCAAGCTGAACCCACCATTACTTTTAAACCCTCTACACCCAACTACCCTCGGCGCACGTTAGTCAACTCCACTAAAGTCCACAAGAAGCTCAAATGACCAAAAACCCCATACTTTTTAAATATAACAATCCCATCACTAAAGGCATTTTCGTCATCCAGGAATCAGTAATTCGGCCCCCCTAACTTTATAAAATGCACTCAACTTAACTCCCCTGAAGTTTACTTGCAAAAAACACTTTGAAGCTTTTCCGTTTTGCTTTTAAAAAATAACTAAAAAAAAAAATCCCTCTCTTGCTTCCTCTCGCCGGAATTCTGTACATTCCGGCGACCATTTTTCTTGGGTTGGTAATGGTTTTTTGGGACACACCATTTGTACGCAGATTTGGTGACTTTTCTTGGCTTTCTTGCTTAAGGGAAAACAATTAAAGAACTGAGAAGTAACATAGAAAACAAGGTGGGGAATATCGGTCGTGGCATGATGGGATTTTGCATCTGCCCACTGGAGACTCCGGCGAGATTGCTGTGGACTACCAGCTTCTTTCGCCACAAGATCATGATTATCTAATCTACCCTATATACATAACACATATATATACTACACCCTTTATATACCACACACGGTCTGTTAGTTCCTTTTTGGTGTCTGGAGATCTGACACAAAAGACATATAGTTGCCCGTCTAGCTACAAAGAAGTGAGTGAAGATGGAGTCCGGGCGTCTTTTCTTTAATCCCTCTTCTTGCCATGGAAACATGTTGTTCCTCGGGAACTGTGATCCCGTCTTTCCAGGTGACATAATTTTTTTCTCCTTTAGAATTTTTTTTTATTTATCAGAACTCACAACTTCAAAATAATTATGAAGGTTTTTTTTTTTATTTTTTTTTGTGGTGAGGAAATGATTGATTTTTATGGTAGTGAAATTTGTATGTTTTTAGTTGTAACAGTACAACGTAAACTTGCCATCTTTGTGATATCACAAACGTTTTTTCTGTTTGGTTATCGAGAAACAAAAGGAAGGAAAGGGAAACAAAATGAATCTTTGCAACGGCACGGAGTTGCCTTTTTTGTAAAAAAAATTAATAATTTCTGTTGTTTCATTTTGTCCTTCATGTTTAAAGGAGATTGATGATTAAAAATGTGATCATAAGTATATGATGTGATGGTTGAATTAAGGTTCAAGCTCAATGTTGAACATGGACGTGTCCTCCAAGAAGAGACCATTTTTCAGCTCGCCGGAAGACTTGTTTGATGAAGAATATTACGATGAACAGTTGCCGGAGAAGAAGCGGCGCCTTACGCCAGAACAGGTATATCAAAGATTGATTCATCTCATTTCAATAACACTATAGCTAGTCGGGGTATCAAAGCTAGACCAACATATTCCTTGTCAGATTAGGCATATCCATCTTAGTGCATACACACATCTTTTGGGTAATCCAATTCCTATGGTTATCAAATTCCTTTTCATTTCCTGTGAAGAGGATGTCTCTCAAGATATATGTACATATGTCTAAGAGAATCAGAATGATACTAAAACTATGGCCTATTTTATTTGTTTATTTGTGAAGGTGAATTTGTTGGAGAAAAGTTTTGAGGCAGAGAACAAGCTGGAGCCAGAGAGAAAGACCCAACTAGCCAAGAACTTGGGGCTGCAACCCAGACAAGTGGCTATCTGGTTCCAAAACCGTAGGGCTCGATGGAAGACTAAACAGCTGGAGAGGGATTATGATCTTCTTAAAGCTTCTTATGATTCCCTCCTTTCTAATTATGACACTGTTGTCAAGGAAAATGAGAAGCTGAAATCTGAGGTATATTTTATTTCCCTATTTTATCTAAATTATCCATGTCCTCAGCCTTTTTTTCTAAGAAAAATCTTAGCATACATTGTTGAAAGCAACTCACAAATATATATATCTTATTTTCCACTAGTGAAAGAAAATTAAAAAGAATAACAATGGCAGACTTACATGTGATTGGTACACCTAACCATGAATGATTAAGACTTGCTCAAGTATAGTGGGTCTCGTTAAAGAGTTTTTCTTAATGCATTCGCATATGCACTATGTATGCAGCATCTGTTCCGAACCCCATCTGTGCCTTTGTTTAAAAGTTGGTTGAGAGAAAAATAGGAATATACCACAGGACTTTCTTAAAATATGCCCCCCTTTAAATATTCTTCTTTAAATATCAGAAACAAAAGATTCTTATTTAGGAATTTTGGATCTTGGGTTACATTCGTATCAACTCATATCACGACTCCAGGTTAATTCTTTGACTGAGAAGCCACAATCAAAAGAAGTGTCTGGAACACCAATGTTATGGCAAAAATTTGACCCCCTTCCAGTTAATACAGCAAATGCATCTGCTCTTCAACTCAATGTGAAGGTTGAGGACCAACTCAGCTCTGGAAGCACCGGTAGTGCAGTGGTGGATGGGGACAGTCCACAGCTTTTGGACAGCGGGGATTCTTTCTTTCAGAATAATAACTATGCTGTGATTACATCTGACGGCGTCCAATCAGAGGAGGATGATGGGAGTGACGATAGCCGAAGTTACTTCTCTGACGTGTTTGTCACAGCCGAGCAGCAAGAGCCGTTGGAATGGTGGGTATGGTCTTAAACTAGTCATAATGTTGTTCATATGTAGCATTAACTCCAATAGTTGCCTAAGGGCAAAGGTGGTGCTTGCAATATATATATATATATATATATATATATGAACACTGCAAAAAAAAAAAAAAAAGCAGACAAATAATAGAACTGGTAAACGTTCAGCCGTGTAGCAGAGATCCTTGAAACGTATCTATGGAATTAATGAATAAATTATTTATTTAGGTAAATAACATCAGCAGCTGCTGTATCTTTATTTGGATTACAAGTATATTTGACACATTCCAAGGTTACATCCCATTGCGAAAATGTATTAACCTTTGCTTGATATTTTAGTTACCTCTGAAAGGTCATCGAGTTAGAACTCTAGTTTGAGCCAATTAGCTAAAAACGCCGCGTGGCATTCAGTACAAATCAATACGTAAAATAAGGATGATTGTTGCCGCATGAGAGTGGCTGTGATTTGAAAGATAAAGTGCTCCTCACGGGAAAGGAGCTCAGAATCGAGACAAGATAATGAAAATAAAAGATTGGAATGAAATTTCATCACACCGTGAAAGACATGCCTGAAAGCCTCTACTAGGGAGGATTATAAGGAGAGCCCACAACTTACCGAGAGAAAAGGAGCAGGAAAACAGAAATGCAAAGAATTGAAACCAACATTTCCTTGTTAAAAATGATAAGCAAAAACATTTGGCATCGCGATTGTCTACTCCAATGTATTCCATGTTAGGGATCAAATCTTGACACTTCCTTCTCATTTGAAAAAAATAAAAATAAATTCTCAATCAGAGTCTAAGAGTAACGCTGAATAAATGATGCAAAAGATGGAGCACAAGATTTTGATGGATTCAGAAGGCATCTAATGTTGACAATGACAGAAATGGGAATACATAAATCTTACAAGGAAATAAACCAGAAAACAAGTTCGCAGTTAACAGGAATAAGCATCATTATCCCCATTCATGTTATTTGAACATAAACAGTAAATCCGAATAACTTTATGTTTTCTAATATCCAGTTGATGCAAATGATACTTATCTTCGAAGTTCAAGATGAATATTTATCTCTGGAAGCAGCCAGCACTACAAATTATTAGTTGAAATTCAAGAAAAATACGAGACTTGTGTAAGATATTCATTTGGGAGAGAGGAGCTAAGGGTAGGTCTTAGCGTCCACCCAACAACTCTTCCATGTTAAGGGCTTCAACCTCACGTCACAAACCACTTCAACTTGCAATTGAACTTTATTAGAATCTGTTCTTCCCACTCTCCCACCTTCTATTTCTTGTCCTGTCCCTCCATTTCTGTGTCATAAGCTTATGACCCTCTTTGACAATATTCTAGATTTCCTGAAAACTATTAATTTTTTAAATGACGACTATCATCAATCAAATCTCAATATGGCAGGATCACAAGGAAAAACCATCGATGCTCTCAAAATGATGTTGAATCAAGGCAGGCGCAAATAACTCCCTAACTTCTTTCAAGTTCAAGCACTATACAGAGCAGAATTCAAACAAAAAAAAGGGAGAAGGGGAAGGGGAAGGGGTGGGGGAATATTTTGAATATATTGCAGTATCTAGATCGCCAAATCCAGAATAAATCTGCATTAGGAACTGCCAACGCCCAGTGTTACGTTAATTGTTACCCCATACCTATATATCCATTTTGCTACTTCCCTGAAATAGTTCAACTTCTGCTACAGTATTATAAGGAGGTAAAAATATGAACTGCAAAGAGAGGAGGTAGTTTAAAGTTCCATTAAACAAGTTTTAGTGAAAATCACCAAATTTAGGATTGCTGAAAAGCTTATGAGATCACAAATGAGATCTGACAGTTTTAAGCAATTGATTCCATAGGGTGTCTCAACAAATTGCTACCCCTGCCAGAAATGTGGCAGTTAGTCATAACAGACTTCTGGCAAGAAAGATACCAGTTACCTGCCAAATATGCAGTTGCAGGTACCAAGCTTTTTAATAATCATCCAATCATTTGGTCATCAATGACCCGAGACACACAAGGGCCAAATTCACATGAGCTTTATCATATTCTCATTCCACAGAAAGCTCCAAATCCTCTATCTCTGATGCAAAGTCTAGCGAGTGCGTCAGTGTTCAACACCCACAAGGAAAAGACAGCAAACTGTAAGCTACAGCAAGTGAAGCATTAGTAAAGGGACCAGACTTCATTTGGTTCAAGTAAAAACCAGAATAAATGTCGATCAGGATAGAGAAATTGGTAGTTAAAAACAAAAAAGATAGATATGCAAAATGCATGAATTTTATATTTCTGTATGCTATGAAACATAAGAGACAGAGACAGATCTGTAAAGAATGAAATATTACCTACATCTACTCAGGTTTAAATGTTTTCCAACTCTTCTTTTTTGTTAATTTACTCTGTTTTTACATCAATTCCTCTGTATGTGTATATAGATCTTGCACTTCGCGAGAAAAAAATATCTTCCTGTTTCAGCTTCTGAGCAACAAACTGAAAGCTGCAGAACAAATCAGTCCAAAATTGGGTGCACGCTTGTTTACCTACTAGTCCTTGTGTTTCCAACTCTGGAAATAGATGATTTTATAAACTCCCTTCACAATCCACCATCAGTGTTAGCATGTCAAATTCTTCCATATATACATGCACAAGAATCAGCAGTAGCGCAATCGGCAGCAGCCAGGCAAATATGTCATCAGAGTCCATCGTAACAAACTCAACCTTTATAGTTATTTTGATACCACAGCCACTCTGTTCCCTAACAATACATGCCCTGATGCCATTTTCCATATCTCTAGGTGCAATTACACCCAAATCAAATTTTCTCATGATCTTGTGATGACAAGTCCTAAGGTCAACCTTCTGGTTCCTTCCTTTTCTTGTAAAACTTCCTGCTTACACTGCATTTGTCTACTGAATCTAAACCAGGCAATGGCTGCTGGTTTGGCGTGCTGCTAGGCTTCAAATTCTCACTTAGATCTGAATTAGACAAGGTCTTCTCATAAATAATAGAAGCATCAAGGGAGTATACGCGCAGGGCAAGGGAAGCAACTGTAGAAGTTTTGGCGGCAGCAGAAAGTGATGACCAGTACCACCGCTCATTGCGCAAATACTCGGTCTTAATCATCTCCTCCAACATTATTGTTGATTGGATCATCTGAAGAGACAAGAAAATTTTATTTGCTAACTTACAAATCCAGGCACAGAGAAAAAGAAAAAAAAAACAATCCTAATTTTTGAAGTTAATAGCATCGGCATGTATTTCATGGTTCAGATGAACTAAAATAAATAAATTTAACATACCTAAGAAAAGGTCAGGGTGGCATCAATCAAGGAAAAAATGAGAGAAGGCTGTTTGAAATGGTTTAGGTATGTTTGACACATGCTTTAGACAAAAGAGACAAGGCCGTTTGAAATGGTTTAGGTATGTTTGACACAAATGCTTTAGACAAGCTAAGGACGAAGACTGACTAAATTTACATGGATTGGACAAAAGCCCAGATGTGAAGTGATAATAACGATTTTCAATCATGAAAAACATTTGATTTCATCTCAGCATAAATATGATGCCAAATGGAGCCGAATGGAGGAAAAGGACTCAAGTAGCGAACTTCGATTAGTTTGGAAATGTAACTTGGTAGAGTCGCATTGAAGATTAACTTAGAAAGACAACAATTGAATTTCAAGCACGCAAATTAAAGTGGGAAAAGCAAAAAGACAAGAATCACAAATCAATAACTCCTAGTAACAACGATATTTTAAAAGCCAATTAATACAAATTAATCAGAACATAAATAACCATATCCTTCCAAGAATGACTGCCATCATTTTTGCAACCGCATACCCATATCAAAACGTTCTCCCATGCAAAGTATGACATATAATAAGCATATATGCATTGTATATCAGATCTACACATGCGTGCTCACAGAAGCTGATATTTATTGTATGTTTTTAAGTTGTTCTTTCAGCAGTCACGTGATATTTTAGAAACCAGTGTCACAAAATTTCAACAACCTGCCCCCACATCAATGAAATAAAAAAGAAGTAACCAAAATGGATTTCAAACAGACATCAGAAAATATCTAGCCGCACTACCAGAATGAGAGACAAGAAAATGCATTTCAATAGTTATAATGGACGGAGCAATAACCATAGAAGAAAACAAAATAGTACCAACCTGATAAATTGACTCTGCAGATTTAACATACGAACGCCAGGCCCACCTCTTTCCCAACTGCCTCTTTGATGGTCTCAGGGAATCTTCAGGAAGTGCAGCTTCCATGTCAAGCAAATTGATCTTTAGTTGCCTTAAGATTTGTGAACCTTTACCAACTAATGGCCTTAATGAAGACCATGGGACAACAAAGCAGCGATCAAGCCCCTTTTCAGGAAAATTTTTGTCTAAATAGGACTCTCTTCCCCTTTGTTGCAAGCATTCTGAAGGAGTTTTATTGGTTTTTAATCCTTCGCCGGTTTCATTTGCCACATGTTTACAGTAAGAATTGTCAGATGATGTTTGAAGACTGGCATTAGTTTCACTCCTGTCTACTTTAGCAAAAGTCAGCCTTTTTTTAACATCAAACTCATCCCCAACACTGGTATCTTTCTCGGGAGAAATCAACATCAACACAGAATCACTGAGGTAAGGAGAAACAGATGTGACAAATGATGGAATCCCGTTCAAACCAATAAGGCCTATATCCTGCACCAATTCTTTGTTGGAATCTTTTGTCAGAAACTTGGAACAGATCTCTGCAAATTTATAGGGACATTCAATCCCTTCGTTCTGAAATTTAACCAACCCTGAACCAAGCTCAGACCAACTACTCTTAGAAGCACAAATCTTGTCCATTTCACTGACATACTCTTTCCGAGCAACCTCAGATTTCACATTGCCCCTGGATTTTAAGGAATTACTGACCTCTTCACTTTTCTCACAGGATGGTGCAACTAAATTACACTTACCCTCATTATGGCCCTCAAATTCAACATCATCAGAGGAAGTTCTATGGCAAGAGCAGCAGTGGTGTCTGGAAGGCCAAATGAGCTCTAAGCAATCACAACGGTACATTTTCTCTTCGCTAATCCCTTTAGCCTTCTTTCCTCGCCGCTTCAACATGTCCGCAGCATCTATCTCATTACAGGCACCATATTTCTTCTCCAGGAAAAGGGCAGCCTTGGTAACAAGACAACTAGAAAATGCAGTTTTATCACTGTTAACAATATTTGACAAAGCTGCTTGGCATTCATCTTGAACTGGATTTCCACATTGTTGAGCCTCTTGGAATCTCAGCTTCAGCCATTGCATAATGGACTCTTTCAGCTCTCTTTCCTTCTGGTTGTTATCCCCCAACCAACCAATAAGCTCTTCAATCTCCGCATTAGTTTCATACAAAACCCATGGTGAACACATCGCTGTAGTGCCATTTGGATCAAACATAAATGGAAAACAAGCTCTTGATCCCTCCACATTCAAGCCAGTCTTTATGCCAGATGTAGAATGCTGGATCATGGAATCATTGCCCAATAGTTCCTCACAATCTGATGCTTTCCTGCACTGCAATGTCAAACTCCCATCAACAACAACCTGGGGATGCCCATCAGATGTGGCTGAAGCCCAGTACAAACGACCTTGGGAATCACTACCCAAAAATTCCCTCCGGATAGATTGTTTAGAAAGCTGAGATTCTACACTGGCAATCAAACTCTGTTGATTAAGGATGTCTTCCTTAATGGTGCTCAACTGAGAATGGTTAGCTTGCAACTCATTCATAGCAACAGAAGGTACATTTTCAACAATATGAATGCTCATTTCAGATGATGGAGATGGATGATTTGAAGATGGTAGAATTGAGGAGTCTCTCTCCATGCATCCTTGCAAGTTACTCTGGCAATGAATTTCACCCATGTGATCAGTTACTTGCAGCAAATGATTTGATAAAGGTGATTCACTTGGTCTAAAGGATTTATGATTTTCTTGATAAGGTAGGTTAATACCATCCACAACAGCACATGGACCTTTCACTTGGCCTTCAGTATCCATATGATTAACAGTTGCGCTGTCACAACTAAGTTTTCTCTCAGAATTCATAGCAGAAGAGTGTTTATCAAAGCCATCAATCCCAGTTTGCTTTTGACTGCCCTCTACTGCAGGTACATCATCAGAGCATGATTGGCAGTGGTTAGCTTTATCACACAAATTAGGTTGTTTTCCATTTGATTTACCCTTTGTTAGTACAGGAATAAGTTCTTCCCTCACTTCTCCAGATGCACAAGGATCTATCTTAGCAGTTCTCAAAGTCAGAAATTCTTCCCTGGACTTGAGATTTTTCAATTCCAT
The DNA here is from genome assembly GCA_949677035.1 of Omphalea diandra. Lineage (NCBI taxonomy): Eukaryota > Viridiplantae > Streptophyta > Magnoliopsida > Malpighiales > Euphorbiaceae > Omphalea > Omphalea diandra. Next base: position 11,768 of record CATIWR010175983.1, read on the forward strand.
ATATAATGAACGCAATTTCTGCTGCAATTCAGTTGTACTTTCCACACATTGCTCAAGGTGCTGATGAACAAGAGCTGAGTTAAGCAATTCATCACAAAGAAACTTAAGAAGGAAGGTTCGCTGCATCCACGAAAAAAGAAAAAATGAAACCATTGACTAAAGAAGACATGAGAACCCCTCCCCAAAAAAAGAGATAGAGAGAGTATTAAAGATATAAAATAATACTCAATAACATTTATTGCCATCATAGTTCTCATTTTCATCAATTGCAGTGAAATGCAAACAACAGTACCTAATCCAACCACATGCACTGGTGTAAATTACTTATGGCACACCACATAATCTTACTTAGATGCACCACATATTTATGACAAGTTTGTGAAGGAAACTAGGCTTGTCATAACATTCATAATACTTATTGCCATCGTTATTATCATTCTCGTCAATTATAGCGAAAAGCAAACAAAACCACGTGCATTGATGCAAATTACTTATGCCAAACCCAATAATTTTCCATTGACGCACCAAGCATCTATGATAAATTTTCCAACAAAAGTATGGTTGCCATAAGATTTTATCATTGTCATGTTTATTTTCTTCACCACTTTGCTTACGAACATAAAGTTCCAACAAATTTGTTGGTTGGAGGAACAGTATAGTACCCTATTTCACAGTTTTCATGCAGCTACTGGCCACTGAGTTGATAAAATTAGCAAGGAACATAGAACTAGAAGAGGATAAAATACTACTAAAACCTAGCAGGCACATTACGGCAGGAAATATACATGAAAGAAATTACAAAAGCAAGTCCACAAACCTCATCTACACCAAAATTCCAATAATCCTTTTCTTCCATTGCTACTGCTAAATGTGCAACCATCTCCAAGTAAAGACGAGTAATTTCTCCTTGATAACTTTTACACTGGGTTCGACCAAAGACCTGAGAACTTGCTAAAGTCTCTTCAACCAAATGTACACCAACACAAGATGGACAATACCAATTTCCTTCAGGAATCCTTGCGAGCGGAGGATTTAAGCAGTAAGTATGATATTCAGCATCACAAGTATCACACAACAGAACACTGTCATCATCTTTATCAACACCGCATATTTTGCAGACACCATCGTCCCAAGGAGCTTTTGGAATCTCTTTCGTTGATGCAAGAACATCATCTAGTTCTTTCTTTGTTTCAGCATTCAAGTGATCCAATTTAGCAAATCCTTCAAATTTCTGAACAAGAGAGATCACCTACATCAAAGAAGTGTTTTACCTTTAGACAGGTAAAATAGGAGGAAGAGATAAAAAGCAGCAACCAGCAACTGAGCTAAGCAACACTAATGTGCACGCTAAAAGGAATGGACAGAGGTCAAATAGCAAAAATGCATATAACAACCAAGTAAAAGATATTTTCCATGTTTTTCTACATTTTTGCAACTGCTTGGTGTCCTTGTCATCTAAATCTAATGAAGGCTCCTATCTACTCTGAAATCCACCGACAAGAAAAATAATAACAAAACCCATGTCTCATTCAGAGGTTCCATGTAAGCAGCCCAAAATTCATGACAAATGCAATCATAATTTCATATCAACAGCAAATTGCAAGATTTAAGTGCATGCAAATAAAGGAAATGAATCCAAAGAACTCCAAGCAAATATGGAAACCTTTAGATCTTATGCATTATAAAGTCTTCATTCATGAAAATATTCCAATTAAATGTATGAGCATTCACATGAAACTCAATAAGCTGCAGAGAGGTTAGGAGAGGTCATTATCACCTCTTAGTAAGAAAACTAAAATTAACCGATAGTTAAAGTCTCCTCTTCATATGACAATTAAAATTGTACGATAGTTAAAGAAAATAAATCTTTAGACATGTGGAAAGAAGATAAGAGTAGAAATTAAAATTATTACCTCCTTTTCATACAATGATTCAAAATTTTCTGACAACGTCTCAGCCAACTCAACCAAATCTGGCTGGTCTCTAAATGCAGTGCGTACATTGTTCCACAACTGCCAGGTAAAAAGAACACTCAGAAAACTCTAAGGTCTTAAGTATTCAACATATAGTACTAAAACATGAGACAATCAATAACAATCAATTCATCAAGCTCACAAAAGATGAAAACTATACACTAGCAGAACACAGAATACGCAGATGATACAATTTAAAAGATGCACAAAATGATATAAAAAAAAATTTTTGGTCTCAAAAAATTACAGAATTTCTTGTAAGAAGAGTAAAAGTAGATAGCATTAACTCATTAGAAGCATCTAAATGAACTTAAGTTGTGAAATTTTAATAGATGTCTAAATGAAATACCTAATAGTTTATCCATTACAATTAGGAATATCTCAACTATACATACATTGTTATCACATAGCTTCCGCAATATCCCTAAAACTTAAGTCTTTGGTAAGGCCAGAATAATTCAGCAATGCCAAAAGATAGCCAGCATTTTACAAAACACAATCACATTACAAACAAATAAGTCACTCAGTAATTCACAATATTTGATAGCTGTTTGAATCAAATATATTTCAAAATGGATGAGTAATTGGCCAAGGAAAACTAAAGCAATCCAATTTGGGGTAAATAAGCAAACCTCTCGAACATCTTCAACAAAAGATTCATGTGATCCACCATAGGCTCCAACTGCCAATCTCAAATCAATTGTTCTAAAATCTAGAAGACGGGAAACCATGGCTGGAGATCCAAGAAGTCCCTCATCATCATGGTCACAAGAATTTATTAGATTTCTTCCCAATAAGGTGCAGAAGGCTTTTCCATCATCAGCAGCAGCAGCATGACGGAGTACAACACGACATCGTTTCATTATAATGTCAGATACAGGTATCACAATCTTCCTTTTATTTTTCCTATCAGGTTTCTGCAGCAATCCTTCGCTCAATACATCTGCCAGCACTGAAAGAACAGCTTTCTGTGTTCAATCAACAACCAGTATACAATTCAGAATCATGCTAATGAATAACCATCTCTAATATAGCATTCATTAAGAAAACAAAGATAATTGTATAGTGGGAGTTTATACAGATTAATTATGAAATCTAACACTTCCACCATTACAATGATTCACTATGAAAAAAAGTCTGTAAGTAGCACCTTGGTAGGACCTGATGCATTGCCCTTGTAAACCTCCTTACTGATTGAATGTTGCAATCTCTTCCTAGCCCATTCTGGAGGACATTTATCCAATGCATCAAATACACACTTCCTGATTCTGGTCCCCACATTGGTGGGTAGCTTTCTAACAGGTTCCAACGCCTCTGCCCACTCTGGTAGATTACCATCACTCACACTATTCTTTTCACAAGCACAAGTTGCATCAGTTGCTTCGTCCTCTATGATAAGAACATCTTTTTCGCTGCTCAAGGAAGCATAAATTTGCTTTGTAGCCTCTGCAAGCAACTGAAAACCAAGGATCCACATTAACAAGTAGTTCCATAATCCTTGTAACTTTTTACAACTAGAAGCAAACAACAAACAAGTGTCAAGGCATGCGCATATACATGCATGCTTGGCACAGGACACTCACACCTATATGTTAGCATAACCCACTCATCTGGAGCCAAATTGAACAATAGCAGCATACAAACCGTAAATGATATGGCCAATGCAATTAATTATTTTATGGAACCCTTGCATTAATGAAGCATGAAAAGAAAAAAGATCCAATCTTACAAGTGCATCTGCCTCCATTCCTGCAACTCCATCAAGCGAGCCACAAAGTATTCCACCATCACCTTGTAAGCAGCGAAACACTTTGCCACTTTCACGAGCAGTAATCTCAGCCGAATCAAGGTTACCATCCATGGATAAGACAGCCAAGATATATCGACGGGCTAATTCTGGCCAAGTCAATTCATTAATAGGGAGAGTAGTAAGCTTACTACTTCTCAATGGAATCAAGCTGTCAACATCTTTCCTCCTTCCCCGTTTTAATTTCGATTCTCCAGAATCAAAATTAGGATCTACAAGTGCAGCAACCTTTAATTGTAGCTCACTTATTAGCACAGATAGCAATGAACTGTGAACCTTTGTCAACACTAGACCAGAGGATCTGCTGTGAGTGACAGATGCAAGCCTAGCTTGGGTTGAATCATTTGTCACTCCTCTTTTCGTTTTTAGTGAGATGAGTGAATTTTCCTTATAAACAGCTTTACAAGATTCTGGAGATGAAGATGAGATTGGTCCTCTCATACCATCAGCTTTATCTAAATCTAGAACCTGATTTCCGAGGTCCTTCATCTCCAGATTCACTGAGAGGTTTGAGTCATCAAACCATGGATTAATAAGTTCTTCTTCAAGTTCTTCAAATGGAAAAGGCTCCTTCAGACCCAGTATTTCATGGAATCGACAAAATAACTCTGATACCTGAATGACCAGACCAAAAAGCACAAGGCCTCACAATCCTAGCAACAAATTTTCATATCCAGAAAGTATAAAATGGATTCTTTAAATCAAATACAGTGCTAGAAATTTGTACACAAGTACCTGATATAAGTCACCAACAAGAATAGGTGGAAGCTTGGAGCCCAACAGCCTTCCTGGAGGAGGACAATGATCATCTGCCTCGCAGTCCTTTCCCAGTCTCGGTTTTTTGGATCTTTGAAATGCATCATCTAATTCTGTTCTATTTTTCCTTTTAGTCATCAAGTATCCATTTGCAACTGTTAAAGATTCAGAAAAATTAATCCTATCAGTGAGAAATTCATATTTTGAACAGGCATCAACACAAGGGAGCTGTTCTATCATTTCTTGCACAAAATCTGTGTCCAACCCAAATCTGTCCTCGTCCAACCATTTTGACAGATCAGCAGCCAAACTGTCAACCTCACCCTGGTATTCCATTGGGATGCCAACAGAGCTGGGGGAACTGCAAAATTTGGCCAACGAAGAAAAACCAACTATGCTCCTTTTATCCTTGGCATTGCAGGTTGGTGAACCCATTTCACTATTGATGTGTTTGCAGTATAACTTAACAGTACCTTTCCCATTACATTTTTCAGAGTAAGCATCAATTAATTTCTGAGCCACCATTCTCCATGCCAAAGACAAAGAGCGTTCTTTCACCAAGATCTCACCAATCTCATCTTCCAACCCGAAGTTGCAGGATGAAAGGTTTCCAGACCTGCTATGAATTTGTATGCTCTCTGATGTCCAGACACCATGAGTTTCGTTTGAACTACACCTAAGACAGTTCAAGATATCATCTTCTGTTGGTGGGGAAGCATCCGAAAGAATCATCTCAACAACACCATCATTGCTGCAATCCACATTATATCCATCATACTCTTTGGTGTTTCGATCAGGAAAATGGCCAGAGCTTTTTCTGTATAGGACAGTTGAGCCATCAGGAACAGGCAACATTGAGCATGAAAACCTCCTGACCTTGAAGACAGGTCCAGAGTCACCACCGTCCAAGACTTCACACACAAGAAGAGACCCCGTAACTTTGTCATGCCAACAGGATCTATAACCTACAGGCCAAATCAGCTGAGTATCATGATATGAAGGTCTCACATCAATTTTTCCCAAAGAAATAACAAAGAAATCTTCAAACTGGACAGGAAGTCCTTCCTGAAATATAAGACATAGTGGCATGCACAAAATCAGGCAATTGAGGAACATAGAACTCTATAACAAGCACAATCCAAATAAACTTAATATAAGTGAGGAAAGGGACATCAGAACTAATAAATCAGCGGACATAACATTAGCATTGAATAGAGACCATGCTTACATTAGATGGCAGATACTTAACGCTATCATCTTCTTCTGTATCAACTTCTTTAAATTTAACAAGTGCAGAATCATCTGTTTCTGTATTTTGACCATTAGACAAGAGCTCCTTGTGATAGCCATTTACTAAAGCTTGTTTATTTTCAGAAAAACCATTGGCAAGGGGAAATCTTTTTGACTTTCTCCTTTTGGGCAAATGTTGCCTCTCTTGCACAGAAGGAGACCCCTCACTTGTAGTGTCGTTATCCACTGAATTGCAATTAGGTTTCAATCCAAGATAACAAGCAACCTCAGACATTGAACCAAATGTCTTCCCATCTGGAGAACAATAAACTGCATATGCTTCGTAACTACTCTCAGAATGTTTCAGTTCCACATGCCAACCTTCCTCCAATACACCATGTCTTTCAGAAATGAATTCCCTAAGCCCTTGCAGAAGAATCTCATTTGGACTTCGAGATGGTAATCTAATGGCAGTGTTACTATTACTACTCCTAAGCCTTCCTTGAGGGAATACTAAATCTATATCCTCTAAACTTCTATCCACAGTCTGTGCGTGATGCAATATGTCTTCAAAACCCACTCTGAAAGCCTTCATCATAAGCCTTGAACCTTTTTTACAGTCAAAAGGTCCAAATCCATTCCCACCATACAAAAGGTTAGAACATGTCACTGGAGAAACAATTGCATTTCCAGAAGAAGAATTACCACCCAGAGTGTGCCTCCTGAACAAAAATATGCAACAGTAAATACTTAATGCATCTGAATAAATTAATGAATAAACACATGAGATGATTTAGCACACAGTTTGAAAAGAAAAAGGGGATAGTAATCAAATAAGCAAGAAATGTTACATTGACAGCTAATAACCAACAATATTTTGCTTTAGCTGATGATATATAAAAGTTTTCGAGCGGTTGAAACAAGTTTAAAAGAAAAACGCAGATGATTTTGAAATTAAACTGTCATCAACCCCCAGGTGCAACTTCTTGCCTGAAACTGAAATAACACAAGTAGAATTTAGTGAGAACTATGGGGAAGGGAACGAAAAGGAACAAATGATGGGAGAATGAGGGTCAGTTGTTATTGTAAATGGATTTACAGAGTTTTGGCCTAAAATTGGAGTATTAGGCCTTCAGATAATCATTCTGGAAGTTGATCAGCTCTAAAATTTTTGTTCTAAGCAAATTTTTGAACAGCCACAATATAAACCTTTTCTGCAAACAAATGGTAATATATTGGGATTTTCCAAGGAACATTACGGAATGGAACACCAGTTTCACAGGTTACTGGTTTTGCCTAACATTGGAGTATTAGGCCTTCAGATAATCATTCTGGCAGTTGATCAGCTCTAAAATTTTTGTTCTAAGCAAATTTGTGAACAATCACAACATAAACCTTTTCTGCAAACAAATGGTAATATATTGGGATTTTCCAAGGAACAATACAGAATGGAACACCAGTTTCACAGGCTACTTTTTATCATCAACATCCAAATTCCAATGCCCTAATCAAAGGAAAGTCATGACTGCCACATAATAGGCATCTCAAGCCCATAGCACAAGGAACAAAATCATGATCAAGAGTTTTGTATCATTCTGAAACCTCTGAAACTCTAAAGATATTATTATCCCAAAGATAATTCATCTCAAATTCCAACCATGGGGCCTTAAAGTACTAAAATTCACAAAAAGAACTTGAACAACAGGTATCTTAGATGATTTAGAAAGCTGTAACAGCACATATTTAACCCTAGGCATGAGGCTAATATCATTAACAAGCAGAAGAAGCACTGAGACGATGATCTTATTTTTCGGCTTATAGTTGTCCCTTTTGATCATACAAGAAGCCACCATACTGAAAATCCATGGTACTATATGGGAAACATGAAATATAGTAATAATCCCTCTGCATTCTATGCCAAAAAATATTGTGTTTGTTTTTGTATTTCTGATAGATCCGTCCACAACAGTCTTATTCATGTGTTACATAACAACTGTTCTGAAAGGTAATTTGATTAGTTCTTTCCACAAAAGTCTTGTTCATGTGTTACTTAATAACTGTTCTGAAAGGGAATCTGATCAGATAACAACTAATGCACTTGTGGAACAGAAGTTGTTTTAGCCTATGGGGATGGATCCCTTTCATTACCTGACTACATCTGGCATTTGCCAATCCTTTTAGGGTTACTCAGAAAACACAACCTTGTATCGCATATAATACCAAAATATTTTGGAGTATGCAAGAATAGTCTATGAGCCTGAAACTGTAAGAACCAATCCAGCCTTTGAGGCGGTTGACAGAATTTCTGAATTAGGTCCCTTATTCCTTACTAGAAAATGTCTCACCTACAGCTACTCTATTCCCTAAGAAGCAGAAAGTCGGTATTGCATGGCTAGGTTATTCAATTCAATCTTGGACACAAAATTTTACATTATTTCTGAAGGATTTTTAGAAATAAAATTGGAAATAACCATCAATTTTTAACTGATTTAACCTTCACTCAAATTACCAAATTCAAATGGTAAACTAAAGCCTAGTTTGTAGGCAACCACATTCATGAGCTCACTTCTCTACAAGTTGAAATGGCCCATGACCATTTTATGCCTAGACAGCACATTGTGAGCCCATTTTTACCAAACCCATTCCCCATATCCTTAAATATTCCTCTATTGCTTGAATCAGTTCCAGAAGTTTTCAAGCTGATTACATAACTGAGCTGCTTGAGCACGTAAGGGATGTGCCATGTGCTTGAAAGCTGCAAGTTTCCAGTGATAAATCTGAAGAAATAACAAACAGGAACCACAAAAACCAGCATTCTCAGTGGACGACCAGCAACTTGGTTACTTTCTATCTCCTTTAACAGAGATTTCTAATTGGATTGTATAAGAAGCTCAGCTAAAGGAGGCTTAGACTATTTCATAATCTTAAGAAGTTAGGCACAAATCGTCTGTCTTCTTAGAACACATTTGATGTTGGATTAGAATTGTGTTTCACAAGAACACCACTTCAAATGTTTTGTCCAATAAATGCAGTCTAAAGTTATTTGTAACATTTTTTTTGGGAATGTTTGGCCATAAGCATCTCGAACGCAATTGTTGCAAGTTCACAGCCAAATTATCCAATGTATTACTTTTGTAAAGCAACTTCAACAGAAATCCCAAACCAAACATTCAGGTTCTACAATCCACAAAGGCAATTGTGCCCTTAGAGATTGCTAATTTACATTTTTTTGAACATAATGTGGCATACTGAGGGACATTTCAAGATATTGTTGCTATCAAAACTTCAAAGACACATTGACTTATGACACCGATCTAGCACATCAAACAGAACAACCTTCAGTAATTGTTTTGAATCAGTAAGGTTGAGTTCAAGTGACATGGAGATGTTGTATTTGAATATCAGTTAGAAACTTCGTCAACAAATTTGAGTTATTCCCACCTGAGGGGAGGTAATGTAACTTAGTTGTTATGACTACATTGATATTCCATTTAAGAACTAGTCAAGTTCGGGCAACATTCAGACGATCTTTTCCAACAAGTGAAGACTTTTCAATAAAGCTCACTTCTTCCAACCTGAGACATTTAACTTAGGTATTAGGATTATATCATTTAGAGTTTGTGGTTTAATCTTCATCTAATTGACTCATTTGTTTGTCTCCTAATTATATTTACTATAACCACCACATGACCACTTAATGAGTTCTTTCTTTGTTCGGTTGAAATCGAGATACTTGCCAAAAGACCAAGAGCTACGTTCTCAAGCATATTATGAGCCACGCGTAAAAGCCTAATCGTTCCATTTGAAAATAGGACATAATTATAAAATTTAGAAAATGGTTTTTGCTGCCTCAATTTCTTTCTCCCTCAAATTTTGCTCCCCTTTGATATATTTTTCTCACTCCCTTCTCCTTTATCCAACCCATTCTGTTCTTTCAAATTTGTCTTTCTTTTCAGGCACATCTTTATATTCATTGGTTGTCTAGAACATTCCAAATTTACGTTTCGGCAACAATATCATGCAGACCTCATTTCACCAAGTCAGATAGTGACAAAGTCATTCCCATCTCTGTTCCTTTCTCTATATGTTTTTCATTGTCAAAAACAGCCCTGTAAGTAACAAGTTATAGCCAGTCTCAAGCTCCCATGCCTATGCTAGAATTCTAACTTCCTTTGAGACCATTACATGACCAAGTTTATAGCTATAAGACTTATTAGGGTTTAATTAAGCATGCAAATTAAGTTTAAGTTCTTGCTATACTGTTTTAACCTTATTAGTGAGTATGACTTGGTTTGAGCATATTCCAAGATCATCACTAAGACCATATAACCTTATTATTGTGACTTGTAGAGCAGCACGCAATCTGTCCTGACTCCCACAAGAAAGTCCAAAGTAGATAAAAGTTAACAAGATGAAGATCAGTGGCAAAATGATTCAGCAACTTTCTAAACACTTCATAATTGAGCATAATGATAGAGGCTAAAATCATTTGAGGTTTAATTAAGCATACCAATTAAGCTTAAGTTCGTCCTATACTGTTTTTAACCTTTTTAGTCTGACTTGATTTGAGCATATTCCAAGATCATCACTAATACCATATAACCTTAGTATTGTGACTTGTAGAGCAACAAACAATCTGCCCTGACTCCCACAAGAAAGTCCAAAGTAGATAAAAGGAAAAAAGATGAAGATCAAAAGCAAAATGATTCAGAAACTTTCTAAACACTTCATGATTGAAAATAACGAGAGAGGCTAAAATCATTTGAGTTCTATGTTAATTCTCCTCAACAATGCAACTAAGGTAGGTCACAATTTCCTTCAGAGACATATTCCAAGATAAGGATTAAGACAACAAATTCATGGAAAGCCAATGCATAATCAGGGATTAAAACTAAATGGTAAATCCACATTCTTTCTGTCATGCATTGATGAGGTGCATTAGCTATGGAACCCCATTTGTAAGATCAAAAAGATTAAATAAATGATAGATTCAATAGAAGTTGTTTTATATTCCCTAAATGGTTTTTCATACTGATTGCATGGGAAAGGGAAAGGAAGACCTAGGATAACATGGAGCAAGGTTAAACATAAGGACCTGGTGTTTCAACGTCTCACAAAAGATGTTGCTCAAAATTGTGTTGAATGGAGGAAACAGATCCCTACAGCCGAGCCCAACTAGCTTGGAATAGTTGAAGGAAATGGAACCCTATTTGCATGCCTAAGCCAAGACTCATACGAGTGAAGGTACAAAACAGGTATGCCAACAGTAACAAGATATAACAATACGATTGCAAATGGAGGCACAACTTCAACAACAGAAAATTGTGGTTCAAGTCCTAATGATTTTGTGAAAAAACACAGAACACATCACAAGGCAGTAACAACAGATCTTGGAACAGCTAAAGTCTTATAAAGAAACAAATGTAAACATAATGCTGAATACAAGACAAACATCAATCCATAGCACTGGATTGATAAATGACAAAACTCACAATTTGGGGCTCAATGGCATAGATGTGTCATCTTGTTCCACACAAATTGACCTTAGTGCTGAATCACAGACACCAAACTCAAGCGACGCTGAATGTTAACAACTATCCAACTCCTAAAGCACAAGCATTGTACAACAAATGCTTATTAATTTGTAGCTTTAAAGCTAGAAAACAAAATACTTTGGCCGTCAAAAAATAAGAAAATTCCATTATTAAAATAAACTACACAAAAATCCAATCTTTGAACTACAATTGCACCCAAATGAAAGTACCTCAAATAGAACCCCTCATCATCGTCGCCGTCACCATCACTTGGCGGCGAAGCGTTGATATCCAAAGTCCGCTTGCTCTTAACACCTAACGGCCACCGTTTACTCTTAACGCCGCCGCTCACGCACTCTTCACATCTCCAATCCACCAAGGTCATCGCTTGCCATTCATGCATTCCGGCGCAGCTAACGTGGAACCCGTGCTCGCACCCGTCGCACACAACCATATGCCCACGCGCCTCCGGCCTCCCACAGGCTGCGCATGTCGGCTGCCCCGCCGCCCCCGACAATCCCGAGGCTGTTCCCGAGGCCGGGTCTTCATTCTCGTGGAAAGAGCGGACCACGTCGAGAGAATCGAGCTCATACGGGTCAGGGTCGGCTCCGGTTCCGGACTCGGGTAGGGATGTCGAAGGAGGAGAGGAAGAGGAGGGGATCTCATTAAGATCGATGCCAAGAGAAGAGTGAGTCGCTATCTCGCTTGAATCGGTGAGTTCCATTATCCGAGTTGTAATAATAAAACCATCGTTTTCGTGTTTCGTAGTTTATAGATCGGGTCGGAGGGTTTTTGTATCGATTTTTATGTTTCGGTCCTTTTTCCTTTTCTCCCCTTTTAATTCACGTTTCGGGTCATATAGAGAAAGGGAGACGCTCCCTCTGGTTTCTCTCTACTGCTCGATTGATTTTTCTCTTTTATTATTTTGAGTTCGCATTTTTAAGTAGTAAAAAAGATCAATTAATTTATTTATATATATTATAATGATCAAATTTTTATTATAATTTTAATTTAAACTATATTATATTAAAATTTCATATATTAATTAATTATAAATAAATTTTTATTTAAAAATAATTATATTATATTAAATTATCAATTTATTTTAAATTAATTTTTCTTCAATTTATCTTTTTAAAAATTATATATTATTTTAAAAATATTTAAATATATAATAAAAAAATTATTTAACACAATTTTTAAACTTAGAATTTTATATATATTATACTAATTTATATGAATTGATTTAGAAAGCTTTATTGAGTGATATTTAAAACTTTTACACATTACATAAAGATCATAAAAGGATTTTAAGTCATTTTATAGTAAAATGATTTTTCATTTTGAAAAAATAAGTTACTTTCTAGATTTTAATAAATTTATTTTAATAAAATATAAATATATATTTTGACCAGCAATGATTATTGACATTCATCACCATGATAATGAATCCCAAAAATAGATTGAACGCATAAAAATGTTCACTTTCAATATATCTTTTCTTATGTTAACGATAAATAATATAAATATAAAATATTTATTATTTAAATTATATTATAAATTTATAAAGTAAACAAAAATTCATATTTTTTAGTGTATTTAAAGATCAAAAATATTTTTTAAAAAATATTTGATTATAAAACTTTTTTAAAAATATTATTTTTAGATAAATTATTTTTCCTTAAATAAATAGGGATATATGAAAGATTTTGTTTTCATTTTTTTTTAAAAAAAAAATGTGTCTGCGTTGCGAGACTTAGACTCGCTTTATGCTGACGACACGTGAGTAGCGTGACCTTACTCTGAATCCCTTGACTGAATAGGAAAATTGGCGCTGTGACTTTAACTCTTGTGGATATATGTTTCAGGCTTTTGTTGGATTTTATCAAGTACGATCTTTAGAGAGGAAAGTAGAGTAAAAAAGTTTATCCAGGTAATATCCAATATTTTAAAATTTTATTTGTTTAAAAATTATTATTTAGAGATATAAAACAATATATTCTATCTATTTGAAACTTAAAATAAATTATTATATCTTTAGAGAGGAAAGTGGAGTGAAAAAGTTTAGCCACTCGCATTCTGCAACTAACCTATCCATAAACTTTTTCATCCTTAAGTACCAAATCCTTGTTTATTTCTAAGTCAATTTATTTAAATAACTTTGGCAAACCTCTACCCACAGAATACCTCTCTAAATCCCTATCATTATTATATTCTATTCATATTATATTTTTTGCTTCCCATAAATGCAGAGTAGCAGCCTTCTTGTTCGTGGATCTCTGCACCAATTGTGTTTCCATTGTATTGCGAATAAGGTACAAAAAATTCTCGGCCACTGATTTATTTAATTTCTTCTTTGTTTTCCTTGGTTGTAAATATATGACACATGGCTATCTTCAATTGTTATATAATCTCATCTTTCTTTATCGGTTATATATGGATGATACCATCATCATGGCCACTAAAGTTGCTAAAACCCTTTTGAATTGCCTTGAGAGGAAGGTGCTGAGTAAAGAAAATTTTATGCAATTATCTTATTCCCGTTCTCATACCAGATAAGAATAACAAATTTCATGTACATACATTCATATCAATACAATATTTAAACCTTGTACCTTTAAAGCGTAATAAAAATGCCAGTTTTATTATTATTATTATTATTATTAGTTTGGAATTTAGTGTTCTTCTAGGTTAATGCTAATCAAATTTACTTTTAACACCATTGATTTTTATTAATTTTATTGAGGTAAACTTCAACATTGTCTGATTAAATTATGTAATAGTGAATTTCTAATATTGTTATTTGATTATTCTTAATTATAGATTCTTGAAATTTAGTCCGTAAATTGTTGAATTAAATTAGTTTCTAAAAAGAAAGTAGCTCTTAATTTATTTATCATTTAAACTATTAGAATTTTGATTTATTGGATCATAGTGTTATAATCTTATCGTATAGTTATAAACATAGATATGTTTCGGTGTCCTGTTAATATAGCCAAGGAGTCCAGAGTTAGTTTGCGCGCATGCACACTGAATGCATATGGATTCTTATTTTGAACGTTTTTTTTGTTTCAGTTTTGTTTTCATATGGATTCCTTTTTGACAAACTATAGGCCCCGTACCAATATAATAATAATAATTTTTTATTATTATAATATATATATATATATATATATATATATATATATATATATATAACCCGAATTTCGGATCGTGCCGACGGTAGAGAACTAGAATGCTTAAAGCCTTCAGAATTCATAGCAAGCCTAATTACTTGTGGTTAAAACTCACTCTAAGATCTTGATACCTTGAATCTAAAACTTATACTAATTGACCCATAGACATTACTAACTTTGATCTGTCCCACTTGAGATTCTTAGGATAATACAAATGGGAGACAGGGATTCAAGCCAAACTTGATTTCAAAAATTTCATAAAAACACTTTCTTATATTATACTATAATCATTTAATTTATTTCTTATTATTTCATGACAGGGGGAGCCAGACTCACCAGTCAATCCCTTTTGTTATGTCCTTTTTCCTTACACATATATTATTAGAAATAAAACTCTCCCATTTAGACAACCCCTAAAATCAAGGGTTCACCTTAAGTTATTCTAATTTTAACATCATTTTCATTATCATAAGCATTTAACATTTATTTTACATAGGTCATAAATCTTAGTATGCCTTAACATCATTTTCCATTAATCATGAATCAACATCATTTTCCATTAATCATGAATCATAATCATTTTACATCATATTAACCTTAGACATGTACATATCATATTATTCGTAAACTTGGACTTTGCAAAAATTACAAAGAATACACAATATAAGTTAACATTTGCTTAATACATTTATAACTCTTTCAATTATGCATATACATCATTATTGTAGGCAACTACGAAAAAATAATGTAGTCTTTTAACAATAAGTGATATATAATTTAAAATTTTATCTTTAACCCATAATCTCATGCATATATCGATATAATTTGGCCTACTATGACATATATATAAATTTATGATGCATGTATGCAATGGACATTAAAAAGCCACAATAAAATCCCTTATCTTTCATTGCTTGCTTTAGTTCTTCCTTGCTTTGGGTTTTTGTTTCCTTTCTCTTTGTCTTAGACTTATTTGCTCTTATTTTTATCCTTATTTGCTCTTAATCATCTGACCCACACATATGCCTAAGCATAGGTATCCATTATATCATTACTATAACAACTAAAATATGGAGAATTACTTAAACTCATCCATAGAACATATAACATAATGGCAAAAACCATTATAAGGATAATGAATTTGTAAACATCAATCAAGCATGCAAACATAACTTTCATTATCTCTAACTCATAACTTAACTATTGGCCATCATACTTAGCTTATTGTCACCACTTCCTTTTTATCTTATTCATAGTATCAACATTAACATCACCATATCCATAGTTAGAATCTTTAACTCATTTCAAAGTCATCAATTTATATTCCTCATTTCATCAATATATTCATTTCTCATCTTAAACTATTTATATACTCATTAAAATATTCATGTAGTATCTTACCCTAACTAAATGAAGAACATCTCTTTCATTCACATATAACATTAATCATAAGGTCCAGAGTGTCAAACAATATCAAGAAAACTCAATTTAACATCAATTTTTTTCATAAACATAATTCATTTACATAAGGACTTCATAAAACCCATTAAGATATCAATATTTCCTCCATCTTAACTAAGGTGTAAAACACCATTCAAGCTTTAATTCTCATTTTAAACATAAAAATTAGGATGCTAATTAACATTTAAGAAGTCAATAATAATTAAGAATTCATGTAATCAATCCATATACATTAACACCTTTCAAAACTCCAATTACATACTGCATCAATATGGCTTTTAGTTCAACGAAAGTATAAAACAATAATTAAGTTGAATTATCTTCTTAAACATGAACATAATAAGAACACTAATAATCAATAAAATTAAAAGAAAACAACCCACACACTTCAAGTACTTCTAAGACTCATTTTGAAGACAACATCACTTTTCATGTCAAACTAGCACCAAACTTCATCTCTTTCATCACCAACAAGCTTAAAAACACCATGAAACACATTTATTCAAAACATAGATCAAATATACAAAAGATATGGCAAGGTATAATTTACTTGAAATAAATAGAAGAAAGTCACCAACTTGCTAAAAGATGGAAGAAGATGGTAAGTAAACTTGATTTGGTAGCCATGGATAAAGGATAAGTTTTATGAGGATTTTAGTGAGTTTTGAACTATTGAAAATTGATGACAATGGGGTTGGAGTTGTGTTTAGCTAGAAGATGAGAGAAAAGGGGTGTAAAAAGACACAAATGCCTAAATAAAGAATTCTAGAAAAAATCTAACAAAAATGCTACTTACAACTCATAACCTTATGTTTCCATCCTTTTGTCTTTTTTCTCAATATCAATACATTTCAAACAATATCTATAGGCATTAATAATGATGGAAAAAGGGAGTTAGAGTCACTTTTAGGAAGAAAATAAAGATTAAAAGGACGTGAAAAGACCAAAATGCCCAAATAAAGCATTTAAACTTTTTCAAAAGCTTTGCTTCCAACCTTTGATCCCTTCCTTTCACACGCTTTAAACACCAACTATATACATATAAAAATTATCTAAAATACATCATTATCATGTCATTTAATGTATATTAGGTTCACATTAAATAAACAGAGGCAACAATATTAAGATGAGGTAACTATGTAACTATTTAACTCTTCTTTCTTTTCTTCAAGACACTTCAAATATACTAACTTTAGGCATCTAAAAGACTTCATTAAATGTCACGCATTAAGCACTTTTACAAACCTTAGTAGCCATTGAAAATCATGCATCTAACTTATCTTATGCCTTAGCTTCCATCATCCTTTCTCATTTCTTTTCAATATGTACAATAACATAACATTATTCCATATATAATATTGGCATATTATTCATTATTAAACCTTTAATGTCATCATTCGTTTATGTTTATTAATCATATTTCTTACATGCATACTTATACATCATAACTTACTCTTACTTTCTTTTTATAAGTTAGCATCTTTCACCTTCATATCCCTTAGTCATTTTTTTCACTCATATTATAACCTAGTTAATTATCATTATATCATTGAAATCATCACCATTTAATCAAATTTGGTCTCCTTATGCTCATTACTTAAGTGAAAGAATTCTTATTTATGAGAGACTCTAAGAACTAAGTTTTAGGCCTTATATATATAAGGGTAAGCATGAAACTCTGAGATTCCCAAATTGGACCAAATCAAAACTGAAATCTTCAATGTAAATAGTAAAACACCCAAATCGAACCATACCAATTTTTTAAATGGGACGACGCCTGAAATTTTATATTACCCGAATTGAGAATCGAACCGAACCATATTATAACCGTTTCATACCAAAAAAATTGAACCGAGTCATAGTTTTTTATATATATATATATATAGAAAGAGAGAGAGAGAGAGAGAGACACACACACACATACTCAAGCACACACACCTCCAAATTTGTAAGAAACCGAATCAAATAAAAAATTCGAGATGGTACTAGTTCTCCATTTTTTAAAAATTTAGGACGATACTGATTTTCTATTTTTATAGTCTTCAAAATTTCGATCTGGTTTTTGAGATTTTCAAATCCCCAAATAGTACATATACACACACACACACACACACACATACACACCCAAATTTGTAAAAAATCGAACTGAATAAAAAAATTCAAAATGGTACTAGTATACTATTTTTAAAGTTCTCCAAATATTAGTTCAGTTTTAAAAATTTCCAAATCTCCGAAATGGATATATATATATATATATATATATATATATATATATA
>CATIWR010175995.1:0-33935 GCA_949677035.1 Omphalea diandra
CATCTCTCAATCCCTAAATGCTACTTATATTCTTAAATAAGCTCTATAACACCATTATTTATGATGCTATAATATGCACACAACATAAGACAATTTGCCATGCAACTATACAAACACTACATATATGTTCAAGTGTCCCAATTGTAACGGTGCAAGTGTCATTGTCATACTTCTACAAATCACATGACTAAATGATCATTTATCTAATGCATATATTCATATGGGATTTCATATTATTTATGCAATGAATATGTTCATGTGATAATGCCAATGGATGTGAATAAGGATGTTACATATATAGGTAAGCTAGAATCAGAAGTCAATACTACAAAGATGGATGTGTATCCACATTGCCGCTAAGCAACATTAAATCCTTTTACAACTCATTCAGGCATTTTATAGTAATATCACTTTATTTGTTAACAATTTCCAAATTTTCCTCTAATTGGCTATTTTCTTTTTTAAGAACACAAAGGTTATCTTGCGATTTGATTAATTTAAAGATTCCCAATCTCTACTTCTTTTAATGATAAGACAACCTCAAGTCTTTCTATCACTTCTATTTTTTCATTAAATTCCATGTTTAGTTTAGTAACTTTACCTTCTAGCTCCAATTTCAAGCTCTAAAGTTCTTAAATTGAATGATTGTAAGATGACTTCATTTTTCATTGTCCATTAAGGTCATGAACTTGGCACTCATGAAAAAATTTACTATTGTTATCACTATCTGCATAATTGTCCTACGGTTTAGCTTTAAGTGATCTAATTTCTATGATCAAATAGAGAACTTACATACAGTAGCATTTAATGGAACAAATCATGCTCAAAAGATGTTTTGTCTTGCTAATTAAAATTTATATCATGTAACAACATGATGATATTTAGATGATAATATTATTGAATCGTTATAACGAACTATTACATATGCTAATGACATGGTAGCGAGGATGATCTAGTACTACATGCTAATGTCATATAAAATTCTAGGAATCTCTAGTCTATTTTGCCATTAGATTAAGAACAGTTGGGATTTTGTTAATGAATTGAACTGAAGTGGTTGAAGGGGTTAGTGCACGACGTTCATGCTTCATTATAAATCTATTAGATTTTACTTATCCTTTACAACAACTAGATTGTTTTTTTAATTAATATTGCTTCAAATTTCAATATTATTATTGTTTGTTTAGGTAATTCATATCCAATAGTGGATATGGGGTTGGACTCCTAACTTAACAATTTTCTTTTTCTAAAGTATTGATGCCTTTCTACAACTATTATGCAGTTTTCTTTTTATTAAATTGCGTTTAGGACTTGAAAACTTGATTATATACTTTATTTTTGAGATTGCCATCACCTTTTTTACTTTATAAGAGATTGATTTCTTAAATAACTCTTACTACTCTATGAGTCTATTTGTTTAAAAAATTCCATATCTTAGTGATTTTTTTTTATGATGCAATTGTTGACCCTATTTTTCTTTTACCATTTGTTTTTGGTAATAGGTGGCAATTTGATAATCTAAGAAGTGACACATTTCAAATTATACTTTATTTGTTCTAGGTGGCTCTATTTATCACCTTGTTCATTTGGCTCAAAATGCGACAATGTATGCAAGTTCTCCATTTTATAACATCATATGTAGTGGCAAAACTAAACCTAACCTCAGTTACATTCAATGCTTCTAGTTTGAAGCTGATTCAATTTCTATTATCAGATTTCCATCACTTTCATTCGTAAACCCCATTTTGATAGCTTTAAAACTGATTATTTTTGCTTTAGTAGACAACATGCATTTGTATTTTATCTTGATATCCATAAGGGTTTTGTGATCCAAATAATAATTATTTAAGTTTTTAATTTTTCCCATAATGCCTTTTTTAGTTCATTTTAAATTGCAAATTCTTTTTTGAAACATGTGCCTATTATATATAGAAGGGTTTTATAAAGTGTGTTTGTTATATCTAAAATGCTAATTCCTAGTTCTTTTATAGGTCGAATTTGAAAATCTACTAAAGTGACTCAAGTATACTACTTTTAATAACTATTCCTTTGTCATTATTATAATAAATCCTTTTGGCATTATATTTTGAAAAAACTAGAGAGCTAGAAGGGATTTTATGAATTGATCCTTTCTTTTTTCTAGTAATACTCTTTGATTTTATTTTTTATGCTTTGGTTTTTATTAATTTATCATACTGCTAGTTTTTGGGAAACCATATTATTATTGTTTCTTTTATTTTGTAGTGTATAATAGTGGTAATATTAACTTTTCTTTTTAAATTTAATTTATTTATTTTATATTTATTAATTGTTACAAATTTTATAATCAATAAACGATGGTTGACCTATAACCAAACCAATAATGAATACAAGAAAGGTGCACATAATTTTCTCGACTTTACATTTCATCATACAAAACTAGGATATGCCATCCCTTGTCATTGTATCAAGTGTAACAATGCCTTAATACATACTCAATATGAGGTTAAATGACATCTTATGGTAGATGGAATAGTGAAAAGCTACATCCTTAGGTAATGTCATGAAGAGCCTAAATATCATAGAGAGTCAATCATTATTGACATTAATGACAAAGTGCAAGTTGATTTTGAGGGTTGTGATGACAAATATGGAATGATCCATGATGTAGTGGGTCTTAAAGTAGTGGATGCTATTGTGCAAGATGCTCTTGAGCAATAGCTTGGTGAATAAGTTAATTTAGAGGAAAATTCATCTAAGCTTCCTAGTCTTAATAAAGAAACTTCCAAATTTTTGTAGCTATTAGAGGATGCCCAACAAAACCTTTTATCTTAATTGAAAGAACTTTATAAAGTTATCTTTCATTGTAAAGTTGTTTCAACTTAAGTTACTTTATGGATTGAGTGATAAAGCTATTAATGGCTTGATTCAATTCTTTAAATAAGAACTTCCTCATGGTGAAACTTTACATAGAACTTTTTATGAGTCAAAGAAAATAATTCAAGATTTAGGCCTTCTTTATGAGAAAAATAGATGTTTGTGTTAATGATTACATGTTATGTTTAAAAAAATAATGTTAATCTTGATAGTTGATTAAAATGTGGAAATTTTATAAAGCAATCAAACAATAATGAAAGGGATACTAAAAAGGTTCCTGGAAAGGTCTTATGATACTTTCCATTAAAACCAAGACTATAGAGGTTATTTATGTCATCCATGCCAACTTTTGACATGAGGTGGCATCATGACCAATGTCCTAAAGATGGAATTCTTAAGCATTCAACAAACTCTTTAGTTTAAAAATCCTTTAATAAGTATAATCCATGATTTGTTAGAGATCCTAAAAGTGTTATACTTGGATTATCCATTAATGGAATCAATACTTTTGGTAACATGAGTGTCTCTTATAGTACATGGCCTATAAATATTACTGTATATAACTCATCATAGTGGGCGCATATAAAGCAACCATATTGTATGTTGACTTTATTGATACCTAGGCCTAAAACTCTAAAAAATGATATTGATGTGTGTTTACAACCTTTAACAAATGAGTTAAAAGAGTTATGGTATAATGGAATTGATACTTATGATGCTTTAAAGAAAGAGAACTTTTATATGTTGCAATTATATGGATTATTAGTGATTTCTCCCATATGCATACTTATTAGGATGGAGTATAAAAGGTACATTAGCATATTCTTTATGCAATAAGGAAGCTCCTTTTTTACTTAAATATAGTTGAAATTTTTGTTGCATGTATGCTTATAGATTTTTGATGTAAAAAGCACAAATGGGCTATTAATAAAAATGTTTTTAATGGTACTGTAGAAAAAGGTCTTATACCTTGCACACTATCTAGTGATGATGTTTGAAATCAATTTCATGAACTTCTACTTGTTATGTTTAGGAAAACTATAAAAAAGAAAAAATGTGGCAAAAAAAAAAGATAGTCTTAATTGGAAGAAAAAAAAAAGCATTTTTTAAAGCTACCTTATTAAAGAAAATTTTCTTTATGCCATAATCTATGTCATGCATATGGAGAAAATTGTATGTGAGAATATTTTTTGCGTTTTATTAGACATAGATAGCAAAACAAAAAATGGTCTAAATGCATGCCACGATTTGAAGGAAACAAGTATTTAGGAGAGAACTACATCCAAACCAAAAAGATGGGAAGTGGTATTATCCAACACATAGTTTAGTTTGTCTAATTGATGAAAAAGACAAAACATGTAAGTTTTTGAAAGATTTAAAAGTTCCGAATCATTTTTCTTTAAACATCTTTATATGTGTGAATTTGAAAGAACAAATCATATTTGGTCTTGAAAGTCATATCATATTTTTTTAGAACTTATTTATTAGACCAAGTTGATCAAACTTGGTCAAACCTCATTTTGTATCATGACAAGTTAAATTGATAGGTACTTCTATGTGTGTTAAATGTTATTCTTACAAGACTTAAGGTTAGAATAAGTTAGGAAGTCAAAAGAAAGCAAAATCTCTAAGTCTAAAAAAAATGGCCTATCAATCACACCTAGGATAAGCGGATCGCAACCATTATCATGGGGTTATGATCATTATCAAGATGAAAGATGGAACCAATCTGTCCAGATTAATATGTGATCAACTTTGAGTCTAAGAATCCAACATGATTAATAAATATGATCTTAATATATCCTTGCAACCATGACCTTCAAATTTCCATGAAAAGAACTCCAATGGACAATCGAGAAACCACTTGAAGTATTCCATACGTCTAAAGAGCCATTCAAACATTTGAAGACCACAACCATGCTACTAAGGGCATGACCATGACTAAGGTGCATCATTGAACCAAAAGGTCCAAGCTAGAACATGGTAGGGTTCATATCCCCTATTCCAGTGCGATTAAGAAACATGATTACGATTAGTGGAATCATGATTGAGATCTCTGAACTAAAAAGAAGTGTTGTAATAGCTAGTCTAAGGAACAAATAACCAACTATCACGAGTCATTAGCTGTTAGACACAATATGAAGATCTGAACTGCAAAACAGGAAGCATAAAACATAGATTGTGATTGTGACTAATGCATTTCAATCATGAAATCTGTCTGATAATCATTAAATGTAGGATTTTCCTACCTTGTCTTAGAGATATAGAGATAGTTTTGTTAGTAACGACTACTGTAAACTAGTTTTGTTAGTAATGACTACTGTAAATTATAACTACTCCATCAAATAGCTTTGAATGCAAGAGAATAGCCTTTAATTGTGTCTAAACTTCAACAATTTGATTTCTTGAGTCTTTCTCTATTTATTACTATTATACTTTGTTAGCTGATAGTGTATTGATTACATTCATTGTAACACACCTATCCTCACCACACATGCATATGACATAGGCACATGCATATTAGGGTGTATTGGCGCAATCATCTACTATTAAATGAGTGAATTGCATATTCTTGATGTACCTTAGGATTTTTGACATTCACATATTCATGATTAGTTGTAGGGTTGATTTGAGTAAGGAATTCACAAAGATATAATATTATAAGAGTTTATAACGTATAAAGGATAAGCCCTGGCAACCTAAGACATAGTTAGCACAAGGAGGAGTGATAAGAAAATTAAAAAGGATAATAGTGATATAAAGAAAAATACAAAAGATCAAATAGCATATATAAAAAATAAAGAAGTGTTAAGTCGGAGTAGTAGGAAAGGACACCTTGCATGACAAGATAAAACCATCTTCTATAATTGGAAAAAAAAAAAAAAAAAAAAAAGGAAGACTCTTTCAACTTCTACTCTTCAAAACCAAAAATAAGAGAAAATAAGAGGAGATGAAGTATGAGTTAGATATATCATTTTAAAGAGAAAAAATGGAAGCTTGGATGAAGGAATTAGAAGAGTTAAAGGAATTATAAGAGCTAAGTGAGATGGTAAATCTAATCAGCTAGAGATTTGGGACAATTAAGGCAAGTGAAAACAAATTCTAATTTTATGTTCTTTATATATACCTTTTCTAATTAGCATAAAAGATATGAGAAATGAAGGGAAAGTAGACTTGTTGAAATTAAAGTTGAAATTGTCAAACCATTATTTTCTTACTCTATTTTAGGGTAGAACATTGTACTCCAAATTTTGTGGGCATAGAGATTAAATTAGAAAAAGTATAAACCATGAAACTTATAGATTAGGGCATTATACAATAGCTTATGAAAGGATTTTGCATTGGAACAAAGATAAAGGTGTTATGGTATAATTAGTGGGACTAGTCTAGGTGTGATATCTACTAGCAGCCCAAAAATTCTTGGTTAGATTTAGAGATTTTAAAGCTGAATTAGAAAAAGTATAAACAAAAAAATGATCCTTAATATGTGTAGTAAGTGCTCCTAAATTTGTTTTTCAATTAGATGAGAATTGAATGAGTTATATTAGAAAAAATAAGGTTGACCCTGTTTACACCACTACATATTCAATTATGAATTTAAAAATTCCCCATGGTTAGTGGGATCATTATTTAGGGCTGAATTCTAGATATGTTTGAATATTATGTATCTAGTCTAAAATGAAAAAGAATCACATCACTTAAATGAGGGTGTATTAGTGTAATCATCACTACATCCTATCCTTACTACACATGCATATGACACAAGGACATGCATATTAGGGTGTATTATCCACTATTAAATGTGTGAATTGCATATTGTTGATGTACCTTAGGGTTATTAACATCCGTATATTCATGATTAATCGTAGGGTTGATTTGAGTAAGGAATTCATAAAGCTATAATATGATAGGAGTTTATAATATGTAAATGATTCTCTAAATGCTCTCCAAAGAAAAACCAGTGGATGGTCTTCCAAAGGTCAAGTTCATTAAGGATAAGATGGTTTAGTGCATACTTTCATATATTTTTGTAATTTAATTCTCTTAAATAATTAAAGTTAATGATTGAATTTCACCTATAAAAGGACCTTATAGAAGATATTTGTATTTTATAAGGTTAGAAAGGAGAAAAGGTGGCCAAAGAGTAAGAAATAACAACCTAAGTTTTAGTTTTGAACACTACTTGGTATTTTGAGCATAACTCTCTCGATAGAGCTCCAAATGAGGTGATTTAAAAAATAATTAGAAAACTAACACATAACTTTCATGTTTTGTATTTAGGCTAATTTGACCATCTTTAGGGTCAAAAATGGCCCACAACTAAACATGGATATGTTGCCTCCAGACATAACAATGCTCCTGCAAGGCAACAATTGAGACCATAACATGGCTATGCTTGAGGAATCACAAAAAAACATGACCATGAACATGGTCATGCACCTGAGAAAGTCAAAAACAAGTTTTCCAAATCTTCTCCAATCTCTTCCTTTTTCAATTCCCTAAGCTTCCTACTTAGTAAATACCTCAAAAGCATTATAAAAGGAGGCAAAAACCTATGAACTTAAGGGGGAAAAACAAGGAATAGCCATCCAATAAGCTAAGAAATCAATCAAGCAAGGGTTTTAGATTAAATAGGAGTAAGAGGGCAATCATTCAAGAGTTTTAAGTATTAAAGTCTATGGTTTCAAATATCATTAGTTTGATTATTTCTTCTTCTCTTTTTTCCATTATGAGCTAATTTTCTTTATGATAGGGTTGTAGGTGGATCTTATTTACCTTTTTTGGTTTTCTAATATAAGTTCTTTTGACTTTATTCATCATAGCAATCATTGTAGACTTTATGTTATTGATTAAAGGGCCCTTAATCATATTGAGTGTTGTGAATCGATTACCAAGAGATGTTTTTCATGAAACATACCTTCAATGATTCCCTTAATCTATTATGTTTTGAAAGACCCTAATAGTTTTTTACTATGATTAGAATCTTGTTTTGTTTGATAATAACATGATGTTTAAAACCTTTACTTAAACATGTTCATGTATGTTAATTGACACTTGAGAGAGATTAATTAATCACTTAAGTTATCTAATAGTAAAACTAGCTAAATGTATCAACTGAATGGAAAATTAGAAACCATAGGTGGGTAACAAATGGAATTGAACTCCTAGCTAGCTTTTCCTATTAATTGTTTTCTTTATAATTACTTTGTTTATAGTTTATTTAGTCTTAATTCTTAGTTCAAACATTCTTTTATTTAGGATTTCTATATAATACAAGGAACATAAATCTTAGTACTTATTGCATGGTCCTCATAGGAATGATATCCATACTCTTGTACACTTTATTACTTGACGACCTATGCACTAGTAGTTTAAGGAGTTATTTATATAGCACACACCGGTCATCAAAGATATGTGGACCAAGTCAAATTAGGATGCATAAAAGTAATGTTTTTTATGCTTTTAAAAGTTCTACAAAAAAAAGTTCAAAATGAAAGGGTTACTTCATTTCTAGAATTAAAAGTGATCACGAAAATGAATTTTAAAATGGGAAATTAAAAAATTATTGTTTACAAAATGGTATTTCTTACAACTTTTCAACTTTAAGAACACATAACAAAATGGTGTTGTAGAGAGTAAAAATAAGCATTAATGGAGATGAATAGATTAATACTCACTGAGTATTCACTTGCTAACTACTTTGAGGCCGAAGCCATTAACACTTCTTATTACATTGCAAATAGAGTTTTTAAAAGAACAATTTTAAACAAAACCTGTTATGAGTTATGGAATGGGAAAAGTCCAAGCTTTCATATCTTAGAATATTTGGGTGCAAATGCTACATATTAAACACCAATAACAACAATGGAAAATTTGCCTATAAAATTGATAAAGCCATTCTTTTAGGCTATTCCACTACTAGGAAGGCATATAGAGTCTTTAACAAAAAGTCTATGGTAGTTAAAGAGTTTATAAATGTTATATTTAATGAATCTAGTAAGCTTAATCTTAGTAAAGGTTTTCTTATTGACGAACTTGTAGCAGAATTTGAGAAACTTGAGGTTAACTCGATCATAAAGTAAGTTGAAGTTGACCACCTCAAGAGTTGAGCAAGCACAACCACAATCAAAAGAGGACCAAGTTCAAAAGCTAACCAAGGATTGATGGTACTCTAAGAACCAAGGAACTCATCACTAGGGAGACCTTAAAGCATATACATGCCAGAGCTCAACTTGAGGCCTTAGATAATAATCTTGCTTTTGTTTCTCAAACTGAGTCAAAATCAATTGATGTGACTCCTGATGATGATTGTTAAGTGATTATTATGCAAGAGAAACTTAACCAATTTGAGAGAAATAAAGTTTGGGAGCTTGTTCCAAGATCTAAAGAGCATTCGATTATTAAATGTGAATAGGTGCATAGGAATAAGACAAATGACCTAGGTTTCATCATTAGGAACAAAGCTAGATTAGTTGCTAAGGGGTAAAACTAAGAGAACGACATTTACTATTGTGAAACCTTTGCTCTTGTTATAAGGTTAAAGGTAATTAGGATACTTCTTACATATACATGTCACATAAATTTCACAATTGTTCAAATGGATGTTAAAAGTGCATTTTGAATGGTTTATTAAGGAGAAAGTTTATGTAGAACAACCTCCAGGTTTTCAGCACCATGAGTTTCCAAATCATGTTTTCAAACTAAAGCCTTATATAGATTGAAATAAGCTACTGGAGCTTGGTATGAAAGGCATAGTTCGTTTCTTTTGAAAAATGATTTTAAAAAAGGCAAGGTTGACACTACTTTGCTTATGAAAAGGCATAAAAATGATACACTAATTGTTCAAATTTATGTTGATGATATTATCTTTGGTGTTATTGACAAATCTCTTTATAAGGATTTTACTAAGTGTATGACTAGAGAATTTAAGATGAGAATGATGAGAGAGCTCAAGTTCTTCTTTAGTCTACAAATCAAGAAATGTAAATAGAGCATCTTCATCAACCAATTTAAGTACATAAAAGAGCTACTTAAGAAATTTGGGATTGATGGTTACAAGAGTGCTAAGACCCTAATGAGCTCAATAATCAAACTTGACAAGGATGAATTAGGTAAGCCAATAAATGAGAAGTATAGAGGTATGATGGGTTTTCTTCTCTATCTTACCACTTCTAAACCCGATAGCATGTATAGTATATTCTTGTATGTCAAATTCCAATCTTGTCCTACAGAGTCTCATTTGCATGCGGTTTTGAAAATTTTCATAGGACTTTGATATCCTAAGAATTCATCTTTTAGTCTTTATGGATATTCAAATGTGGATTATATCGATAGTTAACTTAATAAAAAAGCACTTTTAAAACTCATCAATTTATTAGTGAGTGTTTTGTCTCTTAGTTTAGCAAGAAGCAAGTTTCAGTTTCCTTGTCCATTTCCAAAGTAGAATATATTAATGGTGGATTATTATTGCACTCAACTTCTTTAGATGAAATAATAACTCAAGGACTATGGAAAAGAGTGTAACATCCCATTTACCGATCCTTCCTAAGTAGGTGCATTAACTTATTCATAATACATGGAATATTAAAGTGACACAATATCTTTAAAATTCCTTTATGTCATCCATTGTCATTAAAAGACCTTCCTTCAATTATTTTGACCACTATGTATCTTGTATCACAACATAGTAACTATTTACAACAAAATATACATGGCTAAACAAACCAAAATACTAACAGACTGCATACTGGCCCAACTTCTATAAGACTGCTAGATAACAACTTCAAAATGCAAACTGGATGTAATCTTTAGTCTACTCTTCCTAAAAGAAAATTTAATGTAAAGGAGTGAGCTTGCACACTTAGTAAGTAAACACATAATGATACTTAATCATAAATAACATAACAAGAATTTCAATATAAATAACTCATCATCCCATCCATGCCTAAAATTAAGCATTTTTACTTTTTAATGCCACATAGGCTATCAATTATTATTGCCATATAGGTTGTTATATTTGTTGCCACATAGGCTATCAAATGTTGTTCCCACATCGCTTATCATATATTGTTGCCACATAGGTGTTGTTCCCACATCGATTATCATACATTGTTGCCACATAGGCTATAGATATCATTACCACAGGCCATCTTATATTATTGCCACATAGGCTATAGATATCATTGCCACACAAGCTATCAAATGTTGTTGCCACACAAGCTATCATATATTGTTGTCATATAGGCTATAGATATCATTGTCACATAGGCTATCAAATGTTATTACCACAAAGGCTATCATATATTGTCACTTACTCAACAATATCGAGCATTAATCTTTTAACAAATCACCTATAAATCTAACAAAATTCCAACAATATAACAATTAATAACAACACTTATAAACCTTGGCAAATCATATCACAACATACTTTTATTCTCGAGTCAAAATTCATCAACATCTTATGAACATAAATAATTCAAAAATATAACAATCCTTTCATCAATGTATTCATCAATATCATCTCATTAAACAACATTTCATTCCATTGAGTACATGTTCATGGCAATTAACCAATCATATGTTTAGTACCATTAGCTATCTACTTACTTCCTCCATCAAGCTATTAAGTCGTGGATGGTCCTAACTTATTCCCAATATTAACTTTAGTGCCTTGGTTACCTATCTCAATACACCAAATCAATCTATGATGAAAAAGTAAGATTTTCATCTTGTTATGCATATATGCTCTAGTAAAATATCATGATCTTAATTAGTTGTTTCTATAATTACTTTTGCCACATAAATCCAAATGACCTGATTATTTTTTTTAATTAAACTAGACATATAAGGGTGCAACATATCCAAAATTCAGTCCAAACTATGGACTATATAATTTTTGGTCAATTTTATAAGCTTGCCTTATTTTGGGAGTAATTATACACTAAATAGTCTCATAAACTTAGTCGTATCTCAAAACATAGAAGTCTAATTGAAAAACTAATTTAAATCCAATTTTTAACATATAAATGAACATTTTTCATGTTTCACACATTTTCCAATTTAGCTTCTAAGGTCCATAAATGAAATTATCAATCTCAAACTTTTCAGGCATGAGCAAGTTTAGGATAAGCCAAAATCAAGGTGCCATATCTCTTAGCACACAAAAGATTAAGCAAAACTGCTTTGTAGAAATTTAGATAAGACATAATGCTAGAACTTTCATATTTTTTACTTCATGTAATTCCAATTCCAACCCTATAAAATTATTAGAAAATAGAAATGAGAGCTCTATAGGTTTCAACATTAACCAACCACAATTAAGGGTTATATCTCTTCACACATAACTTATTTAGCAAAACTGTTTCTCAGGGATTTATATGAGACATAGCCATAAAACTTTCATTCTTTAAACTTTGCCTAATTCATCTTATAGGGTTATGAAATCATAGGTAGAACTGTTTGCCCTTAAAACAGAATTAAAGGAATTTAGCTTATATTCACTATCAACAACTTCTCCACATGAATCCTAACTATAATTACTTTATAACTCTCAATATTTGTTCATGATTAACATGAAAATGGAGGAGAAATTTAATGGAAGAATAAATAAGAAATCATATACATTTCACCAAAGCTAGAAAACCTTAAGATTCTTCTTAGTTAACTCATTTTTTCTTCCTCTCCTTCTTTTCCTTCTTCTTTTTCTTATCCTTTCTTTCTTTCTTTCTTTCTTTCTTTCTTTCTTAGCTCTCTTCCTTTTGTTGCACCTCCTCATGCTTTTACCTCTCTTATATCCTCCTAAAGGAATAAAAATTCAATTTGTATATCTACCTTAATAAGACAAAATTATGGTGGCTTTTTCCTATTGGTTGGAAGCTCAATTTTCCTCTTTTAGTCCCTCATCTTCACTCCTTCATCACCTTTATCCATCTATTAATCCCCATATGCTCCTTATAATTTTAATAAGTTCTAAAACACCATTATTTAAAATACTATAATAAGTACAAAACATATGACAATTTGCCATGCCACTATGCAAACATCATATTCATATTCAAATGCCTCAAATGCAATAATGTGAGTGTTATTGTCATACTTATGTCATGTGATGCATATATTCAAATATAACATAATTAAAATGCATATGCATTGGGTTGAGGATGTTATAATAAGGTTGATCATATTCCCATTAAATATGCTAACACAAGCACCATTAATCTTACAAATAATCCATCTAACATTCTAAAAGCAAATATATAGGTATTAGTCATTTTTAAAAAGACATTTTTAAAAAGACCATGTACAAAATGGTAATGTTGTGTTAGAACTGATTGACATAACTAACCAATTAGTAGATATTTTCACCAAACACCTCAATGAGAAAAAATGAATTTCATTAATAAGGAGTTAGGGATATTTGATAAGAGCTCTCTAGGTTGAAAATGTCTTTAATGTTTGCATTGATTGATGTTTGATTCATGATTGATATGTATATGTTATTGATGTGTTGATATGTTTATTTATATATGATAAGATTGATTGATTCAAGTTGCATATGAATTTTCTATATTCATTTGCTTAAATCAATCATCTAACATTAATTTGATCACTTAACATAGAGCCAATTAAAAATTTTTCATATTTGAGCTTGTTTTTCAAATTAATCCATAAATCTTGATCAATAACATTTTTTGCAGTCGAGATTTATAAGTCATTCTAATTTTCACTTATATTTCAAAATTTTACATTTGCTACCTTGATTTTATCACCGTGATTTTTCAAATTTTTTGATTTTCAATGCGACTTTTCATGGTCAAACTAGTTGATACTCATAAATTTTGCATTTTGCGATCATAAACCCCTCTTAGCGATCACAATTTACATGAATTGCTCGGTATTAATTGGCTTTCTTCTAATGGCCAATTTTGTAGGAAATGCAAAATCTAGCTATTTTTCACCCCTTTTATGTCTATTTAAACTTATTTTTTGCCTCATGTCTCACTTTTTCAGCATTACCATCTCATTTTTCTCAAATTCTCTTATTTTCCCTCTTCATTCTCTCTTACTCCATCTCTTTTACTTCATCTTTTCTCTTCAACTCCTCTTCTCCATGTCGCCTCAAACTAAGCTAACCAAGGAATAAAAAGAAAAGGCATTTGTGGCCCCCTCTTCTCTAAGACAATCTCTTTTTCACCTAATAAAGGGTATTGCCTAAGAAGAGAAGAAAAGATATGACTTGATTAATGACAAGCCAATTCTCCCTAACAAGATTCCTTCTTTCTTCACTCTTGAAGCCCTCAAGATCAAGGAAGAATTCATTCCTTATTTATCTACACTAAGGTAGGAAAAGTTCGTCTTCATATAGGAGACAAGTTATGATGAGTTGGAAAAAGAGTTTCTTATAACAGTGGTTATCAATAGAGATACCACTCATGAAATCGACCAATGTAGTATATTGTTTTATTACTTTAGCAAACCTTACCAAATCTCACTTGAATCCCTCTCTTCTCTCATATTTCACAATAGAAGGGGCATGACAACTCAATGGCCTCCATCTAGATTTCAATGATTTTTGGAGAAGAATCTCTATTGAAATTAGCCATGATTCAAAAACTTCCCTTTCCAAAAACATCAATTCTCTTTTTTTTTTGGTTCGTACATATGATTATCACCTTCTCTATAAATGAAAGAAGGGATAAGAATGACAAAGTCCCTCTCTAAGGTATTATTGAGGGACAAGCTATCAACACTAAATTATTTTTTATAGACCAACTAGCCCTTTTAGAAAAATCAAAACATGATCAAATTCTTCTCTCCTCTCATATAATCGTTATTACAAAACATGTTGGTGCCTTAACCCCTACAAATGTGGCTTTTTAAAAAAATCTCTTACCTTGCTAATGCTAATCGCTTTAACTTTAATTATCTCTTTAATGCTAAAGTAATAATACCCATAATGTATAAGTATCTCTTTGGAGCCTAAGGAATTACACTTGAAAAGGCACCGTAACAACGAAAAAAAAAAAAGAGAGATTGGGGATCCAAGAGGGCAAACAAGCTAAAGAAAAAAAAGGTATTGACCCAAGAACCCACTCCTCCTCCTTCCTCTTAGATTTCACTTGCCACCATTAATAAGAAGTTGAATAATCTCCTAAAAAGGTTTAAAGTTCTCAATCACATCCATGGTGGCATTATGGAGCTCTAAGAGAAAATGCAAATCAAACCATGTCACCTTTCAGATTATGAAGAGGAGAAGAGTGATGAAGATGAAGATCAAGCATAGCCTCTTTTATCTCTCTTTTCTTTTTTTTTTTTTTGTTTCTTTTTATTTCTTATGTTTTTTTATTTTTTTTATCAAATTTAGATGTCCCATAAATATGATTAAACATTCCTTTTGTGTATTTCTGAAATTTTGTTGCCTTTAATGAAAATTTCTATTTTAATTTCATTAATCTCTATTATCTTTTTATGTTATGTTTATATGTAAATCAATGCATGTTTGAATGTGATATTTACGTATACAATGAATTCCCTCTCTATTTCCAACCCCCATTCCTCTTTTTTATCTCAACAAAAAGGGAAATATATAATGTGTAAAGTAAGATTCACATGTTATATAAGTTGTATGATTAAGGGAGGCTAAAATTGAAGGAGAGTCACTTTACACTTTTATACTAAGTTTTGTTATCCATTTGCAATCTTAAGGAACACTATACTCCAAGCATATTTTGATTTCCATAAACTTGAACCATGTTAAGATATACATGTTAGATAGTTTTCCCTTTGCAAAATCAATCTAGGTTATCAAAATAAAAAAGGGGAGATTATTGGACCAAGTTGATCAAATTTGGTCAAACTACATTTTTTATCTTAAAAAGTTAGATTGACAAGTACATATGTGTATTAAGTGTTATTCTTGTAAGAATTGGGGTTAGAATACATTAGATAGTGAAAAAGAAGCAAAATTTCTAAGTCTCAAAAAGTGGTAAATTGCACTTAAGATAAGCATATTGCAATTAAGAAAAGAGGATCTTGACTGCTACCGTAAGATCGTGATCACTATCAAGCTTAAAGATGGAACCAATCTGCTCAAATGAGTACATACCAACTTCACATCTAAAAACCCTAACACAATCTAGAATTGCAACTATAATACATCCTCACAACCATGGCCTTCAAACCTCAGTGAAATGAATTCTAATACACATTTAGGAAACCACTTAAAGCATGCCATTTGTCTAAATAGTCATTTGATCATTTACAAATTGTGACTATGACATTTAGGGAGCAATCACGATCAAGTTGCATCTTTAGACCAAAAGGTTTAAGCTAGAATGTAGTGGGGCTCGTGTCCCTATTCCAGCATGATTAGAAATTACGACTATGATTAATGGAATAATAAGTGAGATCTTTAAACCAAAACGCACTACAGTGCCTAATCTGAGGAGTAAATGATCAATTGCCATGTGTCATTAGTCATTAGACATAATATGAAGATCTCGACTATGAAATGGGAATTTAGGCATGAAACATATATCATGACCATGATTGAGACGTCTTAGCCATAAAATTTAACTAATAAGTATTAAATGTAGAACCTTCTTACCAAATCTTAAAGATATAGAGAGTTTCATTAGTAATAACTATTTGGTGGTTGTAAATTATAAATGCTCCATCAAATAGCTTTGAATGCAAGAGAATGGACATTAATTATGTCCAAACTCTTACAAATTAATTTCTTAAGCCCTCCTCTCTTTACTTCTACTATACTAATACTTATAATGGTTTAAGTGTGAACCTTAAACACTTGAGTATTAGGTTTTAAAGTGAGCCTTAGTTGGATAAACTCCTATAAGGTTGTGTGTTAGCCTTAAACACAAATTGTAATTAGTTGGTTATGAGCCAAAATACTAGGTTGAGTGTGAGCTTATAAAACACTCAGTGAGTTAGTGAAATAGCCAATTTTAGAATTAGGAAGTGGATATAAGGTTGGTTAATACTCAAACCACTATAAAAACCTTCATGTCTTGATTTCTATCTTCCCTTTTTTTCTACCTTTTAATTCATTCTAAACCTTCAAATTTTAAATTCCCTACCAATTTAACCCCCCTTTTTTGGTGCACAAAGGCCAACAATATTCTTCCTCTTGCTATTTATGAGATAATGCCTCCTAATGTGTATGATACAATTTTGGAGTTTAGTATATTTTATAAAAAGTTGTATTATGCTTCAAAGTGTTAATGGCATATGAGTTGGAATAACTTTAATCCCAAATTCTAATTATATTGTCCAAGTTTAAGAAGATTATTCCAACTTCCCTTTCTAATGTCATGGTGCATTTGATAATTCATGTTACAATGGAAGCCAATCTTATTGGTCCTGTATAGTATCAATGGATGTACTTGAATAAAAGGTAATATTTACAAATTCCTATTTTAATTATAGGTATCTTATACAAAAATAACTAATTAAAAGTTATATATCTAGGTTTTTACATAAATTGAAGTGTTATGTCTCTAATAAAAGTTGACCTGAAGGTTATTGTTGAAGGGTATATTATGGAGGAAAATCTAATCTTTTATTCAAGATATTTACATGGTGTTGAAATGAAGTTTAATAAACCAAAATGAAATTATGGAAGAGATTGCATCGATTCAAAAGAAGGGTTATCTTATATTTACTCAAAACGGTTATCCTTTAACAAAGGATAAACCTAAGCCCTTAGAATATTAAAAAACAAAAGCAAGCTCATGACTGCGTGTTGAAAACTTATAAAGAAGTTTAACCATTTTTGTGATATGTTATTTTCTTTTTTTATAGATATATTATTTCAAATATAGTATATATGTATATAATTCTTTTCTTATTTGGTTACTTTTATGTTATAGTGAATATAAGCAAAGTTAGCATGATATTGACTTCTCTAATTAGCTAGATTATGTTTTTTTTTTTCGATAACTTTCATAATATAATATCTAAAGGGGAAAACAAATTTATTGTTACTTTTTTTTGTAATCATTTAGGCTATATAATTGCATAAAAAAAAAAAAAGAGATAATGTACTAAGTGAAGAGTTATGTTAGATTAGGTTAGTCAAACATCATTTTTATCTTGAC
The DNA here is from genome assembly GCA_949677035.1 of Omphalea diandra. Lineage (NCBI taxonomy): Eukaryota > Viridiplantae > Streptophyta > Magnoliopsida > Malpighiales > Euphorbiaceae > Omphalea > Omphalea diandra. Next base: position 17,976 of record CATIWR010175995.1, read on the forward strand.
AATATAGATTGAAAGGTTTTAATATTTATATTGAGTGTTTTAATATTTGTAGTAAGTGTTATCTTACAGAAAATAAGATAGGAATGAGTTAGAAAGTCGAGACAAAGTGAAATATCTAAGTCTCCAAAACTTGGCTTATAAATCATGCCTAAGACAGTTAGATAGCAACTAAGAACTAAGTAGTGACCGCCATTTGCCAAGTCGTGATTGCGCTTCAGCTTAAAAATGGAACTAAAAGCTATAGTTGAATTTGTAGTCTAAATCACATTGAGGTAATGACCTCGACCTTCAAACATATTTAAAAAGATCTCTAGCAATCACCCAAAAAGTCATTTAAAGGATGCCATGTGTCCAAAGAGCCGCTAGCCATTTTAAAGATCGCTACTATGATCGAGTTTCAAGATTAAACCAATAACTTTGGGCTAGTTCACGATAAGATCATAGGCCTTAATCTAATGTATCCATGATTGTGATCGTGACTTCTAAATAAAAAAGAGCCTTATAATGACAAGTTTTAAAAAAATCAGTAATCAAATGTAAGTGTAATTCTAAGCACAAAAATTGAAGTAGTTGTCATGTTCCATTAGTCGTTAAACATAATTGAAGTTCTCTACCATGAAAGTGTAATTCTAAGCACAAAAAGCAAATCTCAATCAAGAAAAAGACATCACGACCATGAAATTCTTATAACAAGCACTAACGTAGAATTACCTACCAAATCATAGAGATATGGGCATAGTTTCCTTATTGACAACTACTTGATGATTGGAAACTATAAATACTCCACTGAATGGCCTTAAATGCAAGAAACATTCATTTATTGTGCCTAAACTCTTGCAATTTGATTTCTTAAGCCTTTCTTTCTTAGTTGCTTTATACTTTGGTTGTTGAGTATTATTGATTGCTTATAATAGGTTAAGTGTAAGCCTTAAACTCTTGAGATTTTTTAAAGTGAACCTTGTGTGACTAAAACTCTTATAAAGTTTTGTGTTAGCCATAAACACTAGGTGTAATTAGGGTTAGGTATGAGCTAAAACACTAAGTTGTGAGTGAATTTGTAAACCACATAGTTATTTAGTGAAATACCTAACTGGTCAATTATAGAGTAGATATAAGGTTGGCTAATACCTAAATGACTATAAATCTTATGTGTTGACTCTTTTCTTTTCCTTTTCTTTATCTTTTAATTGTATATGTTACTACTAAAGTCTAAATTTTCCACTAATTCAACCCTTTCCTGGTACATAAGGGCCAACAAGCTACTATCGCTAGCTCAAGTTCCTCTGTGTGGTGTTCAAAGATTTATAGGGTATGTCATAAATGGATCTAGGTTTCATACTAAAAAACTTGAAAGGAAAAGAGTGAATTAGAATAATGTTGTTCTAGTAAAATGAGTGATGGGTTCTAAGAGTGTAAACTATTATGGTGTCCTTAATGAAATACTAAAACTTCAATATTTAGAAAGAAAAAAAAAATATTTTGTTTAGATGTGATTGGTGAAATATTGATAAAATTGGAAGGGGGGATCAAAATAGGTAAACATTGTTTTGTAAGTGTTAATACTTCTCAGAAGTTAATAATTGATGAACCATTAATACTTACATCTCATGAAAAGCAAGTTTTTTATGTTAAAAATGGAAACAATCATAATTGGCTTATTATTTTGAAAAGTCAACCTAAGAACAATTTTTTTTTTTTATCAAGGGATAAGCCTAGAATTGATGTGATATGTGCTAATGAAGATGCTCATCAATAAAATATGTCTCATTTTCTTTAAGAGTTTTTAGCAATTAAAGAGGATGATGACTTATTAAAGTTGAAGATAGGTGGCATGAATGAGTTTACTATTGATATAAATCCTATGGATGAAGTTTTAGTTGAAAAGGATATAGAGTTTGATATGAACAACGATGATGAAGGCTTATTGTTATAAGATGGTTATGGATTAAATGACGTATCAGAGGTACTATTAAAATTATTTATTATTTATTTATTTATATATTTCATATTCTTGTAGTCCTCCTTCTTCTTTGTTCTATTTTTGATACTTCTGTTATTTATTTCAACTTTAGGCATTTATTTTGACTTTAGGCATTTACACATAGAGGTAATATGAATGAGTTTACTGTTGATATAAATCCTATGGATGAAGTTTTAGTTGAAAAGGATATAGAATCTGATCTAAACACTAATGATGAAGGCTTATCGTTATAGGATTATTATGGATTAAATGATGTATCATAGGTACTAATAAAATTATTTATTATTTCTTTATTTATATATTTCGTATTCTTGTAGTCCTCTTTCTTCCTTTTTTTTAATTGTGATACTTCAGTTATTTATTTCAACTTTAGGCATTTATTTTAACTTTAGGCATTTACACATGTTTTTGGTATAAAGAGGATTATGACTTATGGAAATTGAAGAGAGGTAATATGAATGAGTTTACTGTTGATATAATCCTATGGATGAAGTTTTAGTTGAAAAGGATATAGAATATGATTTTAACACTGATGATGAAGGCTTATCGTTGTAGGATTATTATGGATTAAATGATGTATCATAGGTACTAATAAAATTATTTATTATTTATTTATATACTTCTTATTCTTATAGTCCTCTTTCTTCCTTTTTTTAATTGTGACACTTCAGTTATTTATTTCAATTTTAGGCATTTATTTTAACTTTAGGCATATGCACATGTTTTTGGTATAAAAAGAATGATGAATTATTAAATCTAAAGAGAGGCGATATGAATGAGTTTACTATTGATATAAATCCTATGGATGAAGTTTTAGTTGAAAAGGATATAGAATCATATTTGAATATCGATGATGAAGGCTTATTATTGTAGGATGGTTATGGATTAAATGATGTATCTGAGGTACTAATAAAATTATTTATTATTTATATATTTTGTATTCTTATAGTCCTTTTTCTTCCTTTTTTTTATTGTGATACTTCAGTTATTTATTTCAACTTTAGGAATTTATTTTAACTTGAGGTATTTACACATGTATTCGGTATAGTTGTCGTTTGCTTGTAAGAGTTCAAGGTGCATCATCAAATTTGTTTGGCAATATTTGAATCATTAAGAATTTCAACAATCTCATAATTCTTTTAGTTATCTACACTATTATGGTCCTTTTTTATTGTTGTTCTCTTTTTTGTATCCCAATTGCGGTGTTCATTTTTTGTTAGTATGGGTGCTTTTGCTAGTCTCTATAAATTTTCTTTTATTGATTTTTGTTAGTGTAGCTATTATTGATGTTTTTTATGGTCTCTAAAGATTTTCTTCTGCCATTTTGTTTTTTGTCAATGCAGTTATCATCTCGATTGCTTGTTCTTCCACTAGTTTTATGCTTTCTACTAGACTGTTCAACTTGGTTTATTGTTGTTATTATTTTATTAGGTAGGTGCAATCAACTAGTTATGAGACAATAACTTTCTACTTATTTATCAATGATTTTGAAGCATAACTACTCATAAACTTATGGGAAAAGAGCTTAATTACATAATATGGAATGTTTATCATTTGGCTTGAGTAGCTTATAGTATATAGAATAAGAATTTGAAGGCATAATTTAGAAGCATATATTTACAACTCAAATTGTCCCTTGACATATTAAGTGCTTAAATATTTACAACTCAAATTGCCCCTTTAACATGTTTGAGTGATTAAATAACTTTTATTCATTTATTAATGTTTTAAATGATTTTTGAAATAGCACAATTAACTAAATGTTAAGCTAAAGAGATGATTTTGCCAATTTTAAAAATATGTATTGCTATTTAAACCATTTCACTATAGTTATTTGTCAACCTAAAAAGAAAGTTGTTAATTAAACTAATTGTCTACACTAAAGTTAAATAAAAAGAAAAGATTTAGAAAATGTAACAATTTATTTGCTTATAAGTACATTATGCTTTTCAATAAATCTTGTTAGAAATAATATAAAAATTCAATTGTATGTGACAACATGTTGACATAAATATTGACATGAAAGCTAACTAAAGCAATACATGGCACTTTATAAGATAAATTCATGAGAAGACAAAATGCGATATGTATGGTTCTATACATGAGTTATTTCTTTTTTTTAATTTTTATTATTTTATTTGATTATTTAGATTTATTAATTTAAAGTATCTACTAATATGCAACTATCTATTCCTTATTCATCTCTTTAGTCTTATTGATAGTTCTCATTTTTTTTTAGAAAAAACTTTTTAATCAATCAGAAGAAGAAAAACTAAATCAAAGGATCTAAAAAATCCCAAATAAAAAAATTTATCTAAATGATCTAATATAGTAAGAGCTTGTGATCTAATATAGTAAAAGCTTATGATCTTGCCACATTTCCATTTTTTACTTATGGCTACAAACCTTATAGTCATTTAGTTATGAAAGATATAATATCAACTATAATTACAAATAATATAATTCATGACAAATTGGATTTAAAAAATATCAATTTACAACAAGTAAAAAATTGTAACAGTTATATATTAACTTTGGTCATTAATTGGTTTATGTGACAAATGACATAATTATGTAACTGTTATTGCTATGACATTTTAATATTTGTGGCTAATTAATTCAATTAGTTACAATTTTCCACTGTCTAAGTAATTCGGTTAGTTATCATTTTTTCACTATGACTAAAGCAATATAGCTAAATGATGAGTATTGCCACAACATTGAAATATCATAACAAATTTGAAATATTTGTTGCAAGTGATTAATTTTTGTGACTAGATAATTTTCTAGTCACAATAGCTAGCTACATAAGATACTAGCTTTTGTAGCTAATGCAACAAATAAACTTTGGTTTTTCCATCGTGGCTAGCATATCATAACTAAATGATGATATTGCCATAATATTGAAATATCATAACAAATTTAAAATATTTGCTACTCGTGATTAATTTTTATGGCTAGGTAATTTATGAAATTTAAATAGTTACAAAGAGCTAGCTTTTGTAGCTAATGCAATAAATTAGCTATGGTTTTTTACTATGGCTACGAAATTATTAACACTTGATGCTTAAGATTAGTAAAATGCATATAGAGGATAAGAGGCCCTAGGAAAGGATTTTAATTATCACCTTGCAATTATACGACCATTGAATCCTAATCAATAAAAAAGCTTCAAAGGAGCTTTGCATGTTAAATGCATTCCTAAAGATAACTCTAACTTCTAATAGAAGCTAAGATACCAAGGAAAATAGAGGGACATTGAAAGAAACATGTATAAGGCCATGGCTCCACATAACCAACTAACATTAAAAAAAAAAAAAAAAGAATGGAGAAATCTTAGGGCAGCTAACCCTATCCCTATTTGACATGAAATCAACAAAATGAAATGGGGGAGGAGATGAATAAGCTAAGCAGCTAGCCATCTTCTCCTAATGGTGAGGAGAACAAAGACACATAAACTTGTAAAAATCAACATAAGTACAATCTAAATATAGTAGAATTAAAAGGTAGGGGTGGTAGCCCCTCTCCTCATCATATTCTTAGAGACATAAACATAAACATTTAAACAATATGGGATAAGAAGTGCATAATAAAGATAATAGAAATATTGAAACAATCTCTTTTTATAAGATCCTTACTCCTCTATTGAAAGAATGTGGATAATAGGCCTTGCAACCTACCCACTTCTACCTTTAGAGCTCACAAAAAACCCTAAAAGTACAAAGAGAAAATAAAAAGATAAGAAAAGAGGAAAACTACTAGCTGTAGTGAAAGATGATTGTATGACCAACTAGTGATCTATATAGCCCTACTAATGGTCTATACAAATGACAAAGAAGTTTGTACATAAATAAGAAAAGAAAAGAAAAGGAAAGGAAGTTTAGACTTATAAGTCTTTCTCCTATGTATAACCCAGCCAACTAGTGATCTATATAGCCCTGCAATGATATGATTGTACGACCAGTGACATTAAAGTTTAAACTTATAAGTCTTTCTCCTATGCATAGCCTTGATATGAGTGGGAGGCTTTCTCACACTTTGGTTTTGAGAGTGCATACAAATGCATGAGTGATGAGAAGTAAGAGAAGTTTTTGCATGTGTGCCTTTGAGCATGCCTCTTATGATGCAAATCAAGTAGCCAAGAGCAAAGATCTATTAGTAATGCCTCAAAGACCAATTACAAGGGCAAAGGCAAAGAAGTTTAAGGGGGCCATTCAAGGTGCAATGCAAAGAATGCAGAATAATATTTCCACTATTAAAGATTGCAAGGATTTGGGTCAAATATTATGGAATAATATTTTCATTATTGAAGATTGCAAGGATTTGGAATATTTCCAGTATTGAAGATTGCAACGATTTGGAATATTTCCACTATTGAATATTGCAACGATTTGGGTCAAATTTTGGGATTAAATGTTTTAAGTTGCCATATTTAAACTTATGACTATTTAGGAGTTAATTCATGTTTTTCTATTTATATTTATATTTATATTTATTTAGGAGTTTAACTTTTATTTATTTTCCTATTTCATTTGAAATGTAACCCTAGAGGACTATATATATATTGTATCTCACTTATCAAAACGATAGTTGATTTTTTTTCCTACAAAGGTTATGTGCTTGTAAAATTAATTCTCAATTTTGATTCTTGTAAAGAATCATTTTGAACAATCACGACTAATTACTTTGATTCGTTCACAACATACCAAGGTCCTTTGGCACAGGTTCACCTTTGGGTTAAGGTTTTCCTTGTTCGAACTTAATATGGCTTTCTAAGAGAGTCGCTTCTAAGAGTAAAGTTGTTGGGTCTCAAGGCAGATTGCTTAGGGTTCACATCAGTTTAGCATCAGAGCTTTAACTCTAGGTCAGATTTGCATATCCAAATATCTAATTCCTTTATTTTCGTTTTCTATAGCCTTTTCTTGATTCTGAGTCTAATAATTTATTTATATATTTATTTTTGTTTGTTTTCATTTAGAATAAAAAAATTTGTGTTTGTCTGTGTTCTTTTCATCTTTTTGTCACTCCTACTTTGTATTCCATTTTTTTTCTTTGCTCATCTAAATTTTCACTTTTTGGAGGTTGAAACCAAAAAAAAAAAAAAAAACTCACTTGTGTTGGAATCAAATCAAATTCAATGGGGTAGAGACTTCAAAATCGCACTAAGGTTTGGAGGATCTTTAAGTATGGTTCTTGTTATTTCATCAATCTTCCATTTAAGTTTGTATTCTCAATTTTATGTCTCCAATTTAATCTTGTAATACAAAAAAAAAAAAAAAGACCAGTTCATTCGTAAAAAAAAATCATTAAAAAAAGAAGAAGGAAAAGCTTGATAAAAAAAAAGGAAATAAAAGTTTTGCAAATTCAATATCATCAGGTTCATAAAAAAGAAGTTGAATTCCTAAGGTAAGTGGGCCAAGGAAAGGTACCAACTTTTTTCAAGATTTGAATGGAAAGTCCACGAAATTAGTTTGTAACAAGGAATTGACGAGTCAACCAAGATTTCCAACACAAGCTAGGATTAGTTTCTTCTCTCCTTTCATATTTCAGGTTCATCACATCGTACGCCAAATTGGATTTGTTTTCCAAATTCTTGTTTATTTTCTTGAACAAATCATATATACTCATTATCGTCGTGCTAATTCCAATAAATTAAATCTTTTTCTTCTCATTCCTTTGTGATTTAAAATAATAATAAAATAATATATTTGTGCCAAAATCTCATTATTGCTTAGTTGTTTGTGAATTAATTTAAAGTATTGGTTTTGAATTGTGAGAATTGGCTCTTATAAGAATCTGAAGCGAGAAAATAGAGGTAAAAGGCAAGAGTGTGAGCTCATCTAGAGAAAAGCCAATATAACTTGAGTATAAACACTAGTGAATTTGAGCGACATCATACTTGAGTAAACATGTGAGGGAGTGAAGTGGGTTCTTTATTATCTTATTTCACTAACCTTATTTTGTAGATTTTCAAGATGAGTGATCCTCAAAATAGTGATAGAAGGATCATGGAGTTGTTCCAAAATATAGAAAGAATGTTTCAATAATTGTTTGATCAAATGGATAGATGGGAGTTTTCTCAAACCAATAGGGAGCCTACCAATGATCAAAATGCACCCAGACAAGAAAGGCGAGTTCTAAGAAGAATTCGTAGAGATGACGATGAGGAATCTCTTGGTGATAATAAATAAGAGAAAGTTAGGGTAAGGCTAAGGCGAGATAGCAACAATGGTGGAGTTTAGCTCAAAATTCCATCCTTTCTTGGGTGATTGGATCCCGAAGACTACTTGGAATAGGAAAAGAAGATTGAGTTAGTGTTTGAATGCCATAACTACACTAAATCCAAGAAGATAAGGCTAGTTGTTGCTTCATTTGAAGGCTATGCTTTGACTTTGTGGGATTATACGAAAAAGAAAAAGAGATGAAATTATGAAAATCTCATCAAAGAATGGCGTGAGCTCAAAATCATCATGAGGAGGTAGTTTATACCCAATCACTACTATCGAGAGTTGTACAATTAACTTAAAGGGCTCAAGCAAGGTTTCATGAATGTTGAAGAATATTGTAAAGAGATGGAGGTGTCCATGAGTAGAGCAAACATTAAAGAAGATAGCGAAGCTACAATGGCTAGATTCCTCAATGGTTTGAACAAAGACATAACGGATGTGGTAGAGTTGCAACCATATATCAAGTTGGAGGATTTGCTTTATAATGCTTTAAAGGTGGAAAATCAACTCAAGAGAAAGGGCAACAATAATTGGTTTTCTTCCACTTCATCATACAAATCAACATGGAAGAAAGATGATAAGGCTAAATCAACTATGCCTAAAATCAATTCAAAGGAAAGAGTTTCTTCATCCTTTTAAAAGCAAGGTAAACTTATATCTATCACCTTTTCAAGCAAACTTAAATGTTTTAAATGCCATAGGATAGGTCATTACCTAAGAGATTGCCCAAATAAGAAGACTATGATCTTAAAAGATGGTGAATATTATTCAACTAGTGAAGTTAAAGATGGAGAAAGTGATTCTATACCATTCTTAGAAGATGCAATCTATTATGAGGGAGATGAGAATACAGTTGACGGTGATTGTCTTGTAACAATGCAGGCTCTAAGCACTCAAGTAAAGGAAAATGAAGTTATCAACCTATAAAGAGAAAACTTGTTCCATAATAGGTGCTTTGTCAATAATAAAGTGTTGGCCCTAGGCACCAAGATGAGGGGGAGGAGAGGTTGAATTGGTGTATAAAAATTAAAACAAAAAGATAGGGAAGAGAATAAGTAGAAAGTATATACAAGATTTATAGTGTTTCAGGTATAATTGACCCTACTTCCACTCTTCAATTCTCAGCAATTAGGTGTTCCACTATCTACCAATGGTGTTTTCAAGCTCATACTAAACTTTTACACTTATGTTTTGAAGGCTCACACAACAACCTTTACACTTATGTTTTGAAGGCTCACACAACAACCTTTACACTTATGTTTTATAGGCCCACACAACAACCTCTCTTAGTGCTTTTATAGGCTCACACTACAACCTTTACAAATGGTGTTTATGCTCACACCAAACAATCTCTAAAAGAATAGAAAAGATTGAGTAGCAAAATTGCAAGAGTTTAGTTACAAAGTTATCAATTCTCACTTATTTACTTTTGTTTGGTGAGGTATTTATAGCCTCTACCCACTAAAGAAACGTTGTAATAAAACTGGTATAAAATCTTCAAGATATGCTAGATAGATTTTGCATTAATTGGTTGTCAGGTTGAAGTTGCAGTCACTACTACTAATTCATGGTTGCGAATTCCAAACTTTCATACGGGAGCCAAAACTTGAGGTGAAAAACCCTATTTTTGTCTAACAGCTAGTTCACGTGTCTTCTTGCCATTGGTTCACCAGGAAAATATATATGTTGCATTTTTTCTGCTAAAAAAAGTAATAGTCGCAAATTTCTTTGTACAGGTAAGGACGCAAATTCGTTTGTCAGAAATTGCATCTTCCACTTCATGAATCACAGTAGCCACTAATAAGTTGCCTTCACAATTTTTGTCTTCCAATAGTCACTTAGGACATTTGTCAAGCTTTGGTTGTGGACTTGTTTCCCACTTGAAGCTTTTTGAAAATCACAGTCCCGACTCTTGGCGCTACATAGACCGTAAATCAGTCTGTCACTTTTGGACTCCTTGTTTAGGGTGAGTCATAATCGAGAATGGCTCTGCGATTTTGCCTGTTTGATTTCGTTTGGCCTTAGGCTTAGAAGGCTTAGTGGTAAGAGCACTTTTCTTCCTAATTACCTCTTCCCTTAAGGATTGAGGTTTTGAGGATCTAACAAATATAGTTTGAGAAGATGAGGAGGCTCCATTGAAGCCTAGACCATGTCTAATTAGTGGAGGTCTTTATGACACAATCAATGTATCCAAGGCTTCTTTTCCTTTATAGAACTTAGAGATGGAGCTTATAAGCTCAATGACTTCTCCTTTTAGAGTGTCATTCTCATTTCTAAGTGAAGCCATAGAAGAAGATGAAAGAGAAAGACTATCTACTAATTTTTTAAGCTCATCATTAGATGCTCTCAATTCTCTTACAATGTCATTGAAAGATTTATAATCATCCTCAAGCTTTTGACATTTTCTTTTGTAAGATTTTATTTGTGACTTGTATTTCTCACTTCTCATGGTTAGAGCCTCTAGAAGCTCTTCATCTATCTCATTAAATTTGAAATTAGAATGAGCATGAGAAGAAGTACTTACCTCATTAGTAGAGTCTTTTTGTGCCATGAAGCAAATATTGGCAACTTCTCCTTCTTCCTCTTCTTCACTTGAGCTATCATCCCAAGTGGCTGAAAAGCTCTTCTTCTTCTCCTTGTTCATCTCTTCTTCTTCTTTAATTTGGGACGCTCATATTTGATGTAGGCTTACTTGCCACATTCATAGCAAGTGACATCATTGAATTTCTCTCTTGGACTAGGAGTTGTCTTCTTAAAGCCTTTTCTTTCTTTTATTCTATTGATCAACTCCTTTATCCTCCTTGAGAGCATTGTTAGCTCCTCTTTTTCCTTGTCATTTTCTTCATCACTTAAGGTGATTTCTACCTCCTTCTCCTTTGTTGAAGACTTAAGAGCCAGACTTCTTTTTTCCTTTTCTTGTTTATCTCCTTGGCCTCTTAGCTTCTTCATTTGTTCATCCTTTTGCAAGGCAAACTCATGAGTCAAGAGTTTGCTTATCAACACGTTGGTTGGAACGTTCCCAATCTCCAGATTGGACTCTTATATGTTGCAAACTCTAGCACTAAATTTATCTAGAGGAAGAGTTTTGAGGATTTTTGTGTTTACCTCATAGTTAGTGAGAGCTCTTCTAAATTTCTTCATGTTGGTGACAATGGACTAGAGCCTATTTATCATGTCTATGATGCTCTCATTATCCTTCATCATGAAAAGTTCTCATTCGGTGACATACATCTCTAAACGACTTGATTTGACTAGAATTGTGCCTTCATGATAGTTCTCTAAAGTCTTCCAAATGGCATGTGCAATTTGACAAAGTTGCACTCGTCCAATCTCTTCTCTAGAGAGAGAGCCTAGAAGAATGGCCATTGCTATCTTATTTTTGCCATTTGATCTCCGGTGAGCTTCAACCCATTATTCTCTTAGGATAAGTTCTTCAATTCGATCCACTACTTTAGTTGGTGGCTTCCATTCTTTGACTACCACATCCCAAAGGTCCACCAATCAAGGTAGATTTCCATTCTATACTTCTAATGAGTATAGTCAGAATAATCAAAGTAAGGCATAAAGTGTGAGTGAATTCCCTCTTATGCCATGATCTTTTACTCACCAATAAAGGTTTTTTTGAGTGTTTTGGCTCTGATACCACTTGTTGGCCCGAGGCACCAAGAAGGGGGGGGTTGAATTGGTGTATAAAAATTAAAATAAGAAGATAGGGAAGAGAATGAGTAGAAAATAGACACAAGATTTATAGTGGTTCAAGTATAATTGACCCTACTTCCATTCCCTAATTCTCAGCAACTAGGTGTTCCACTATCTACCAATAGTGTTTTCAAGCTCACATCAAACTTTTACACTTGTGTTTTGAAGGCTCACACAACAACCTTTACACTTGTGTTTTTTAGGCTCACAACACAACCATTACACTTGTGTTTTTATAGGCTCACACAACAACCTTTCTTAGTGTTTTCACAGGCTCACATTACAACCTTTACAAATGATGTTTTTGCTCATACCAAACAATCTCTAAAAGAATAGAGAAGATAGAGTAGCAAAATTACAAGAGTTTGGTTACAAAGTTATCAATTCTCACTTATTTACTTTTGTTTGGTGAGGTATTTATAGCCTCTACCCATCAAAGAGACGTTGTAAGAAAACTGGTATAAAATCTTCAAGGTATGCTAGATAAATTCTGCATTAATTACTTGTCAGGCTGAAGTCACGATCGTGAATTCCAAATTTTCATATAGGAGCTAAAACTTGCAGCAGAAAATCCCGTTTGTGTCTAAAAGCTAGTCGATGTGTCTTCTTGCCATTGGTTCACCAGGAAAATATAGTAGTTGCATTTTTTCTACTAATAAAAGTAGCGGTAGTAAATTTCTTTATACAGGCCGCGACTAAGGATGCGAATTCATCTATCATAAATTGCTCTTCCACTTCATGAATCACGGTCACTACCAACAAGTTGTCTTCGCGATTTTTGTCTTCCAACTGTCACTTAGGACATTTTTCATGCTTTGGTTATGGACTTGTTTCCCTCTTGAGGCTTTTTGAAAATCACGATCGCTACTCTTTACGCTATATAGACCACGAATTAGTTTGTCACTTTTGGATTCCTTCTTTAAGGTGAGTTGCGGCCGAGAATGACTCTGTGATTTTGCCTGTCTGATTTCTAGCTAGTCTTCACATGGATCACAGTCGCGAATCTGAGATTGTGGTCATGATTTATAAGTCAACTTGGAGTTTAAGAACTCCATCCAACTTCACTTGAAAATCCTACTAATTTCTGCAAAACAACACTTAAATAAACCACTAATAATGATTAATCTCCTTTGTCAATATCAAAAGAGTTCCTAGACTTAGGATTAACCCTTATAGTCCAATATAAAGTTTGTCATGTGATAATTGATGGTGGCAGTTATACTAATGTAGCTTGTTATTACATAGTAAAAAAGCTAGGCTTGCCAACCATTAAGCTCCCAAGACCCTATAAGCTCAAGTGGTTGAATGCTAGTAGAGAAGTTTAGGTTAACAAGGAAGTATTGGTTTCTTTTACTATTGGCAAGTAGAAAGATGAAGTCTTATGTGATGTGGTACCTATGCATGCTGGACATTTACTCTTGGGAAGGTCGTGGCAATTTGATAGGAAAACAAAACATGATGGCCTCACCAATAAGGACACCATTGAAAAAATGGGAAGCATACTATAGTTAATCCTTTGTCACCAAAGGAAGTATATGAAGATGATCTAAAAAGGCACTAACTGTAACATCCTTAACCTAAAATATATGTATTTTAATTACATTATATTTGAATATATGCATTGGATAAATGATTATTTAGACATGTGAATTGGGTAAGCATAATGATGACACATGCACCATTGCATTTAGGACACTTGAACAAATATGTAATGTTTGTATAGTTGCATGGCAATTTGTCATATGTTGTGTTCCATGTTATAGCATCATAAACAATGGTGTTATAGAGCTTATTTAAGGTATAAGGAGCATCTAGGGATTAGGAGATGGATAGAGGTGCTTAAGGAGTGAAGAAGAGGGACTAAAAGAGGAAAGTGAACTTCCAACCAATACGAATGCAACACCATGATTTTGTCTTGTTATAATAGGTTTACAAGTGGAATTTTTGACCCTTTAGGATCAGAATATAGAGCTGAGATGTGAGGTACAACAAAAGAAAGAGAGAGCTAAGGAAGAAAGAAAGGAAAGAAGAATAAGAAGGAGACGAAGAAGAGTGAGCTGCCTAAAAAGGAAGCCTAAGGTTTTCTGGTTATGGGAAAATAGGTAAGTTAATTTATCTTCTTCTCAAATGAAATTAACCCCTCATGACATGTTAATCATGCATGGTTAGTGAGAATTTTGGAGTATTTGAGGTAAAACTCTTGGATGGAAGTTGAAATTTAAGAGAATAAGAGCTAATTGTGTTGATTTTTATTGTTAGAGAAGAATTTTGTACCCATGATTTCATAACTGTAGAAGAGGAATTAGGGAAAGTTAAAAATATGAAAGTTGTAGCTTTGTGGCCCAACTAAATGAATATGAAATAGTTTTTCTTGATTTTGTGTGTGTGAGGAGTTATGGCTCCTTCATTAGGGCTGGTTCATAACCAACCGAAATCACCTTAGTCTTTTTGTTTTCATACATTTTTATGACTTTATGTACCAATTTAGACAAAGTGCAAAACATGAAATTCATAGATTTATACCCCTTCTAAATACGTGTAACATATTTTTGATTCATATACTGGGAAAAAGATATGGCTCATTGATTGACTGACCCTATACCCGATGAAACCTCATTAGTCTTTTAATTCTGTTTTCTAAGAATTTCATGGTGACAGATTCGGAATTTGGTGATGTGTAAAACTTGAAAGTTATTTATTTATGTATTATCTACATTCCTGTAAAATATTTTTGCAAAATTTAACATGGTTGTTCAGATATTTCCCCTTCATTATGACTGATTGTCAACATGTTAAAAACCTACTCACCCTAAGATTGGTCATTTCTTTTGGTGACTTTATAGATTGAATTAGACAATGAGTAAAACATGAAAAATGTTCCTTTTTATGTTCTATAACTTTTGGTAAATCATTTTTTGAATTGGATTTGTAAGATTTGATATATATCTAATAATGTAAGACCTACTCAGGCTAAGATGACATTGAAACATGGCAAATTCATAAAATTGACCATAAATTATGTAGTGTAAATTTTAGACTGAATTTTGGATATTATGTGCCCATATATGTCTAGTTTAATTTAAAAAAAAGCATCAGTCATTTGGATTTGTGAGTTAAAAGTAATTATAGAAATAACCTATCAAGTTCATGATATTTTACTGAAGCATATTTGTACAATAAGATGAAAATCTTATTTTATCATCATGGATTGATTTGGTGTATTGAAATAGGTCCTTAAGGAATTGAAGATAATAGTGGGAATAAGTTGAGACCATCCACGACCTAATAAGCTTGAAGGACGAGGTAAGTGAATAGCTGATGGTACTATACGTGTGATTGGTTAAATGCCATGAACATGTACTCAATTGAATGAAATGTTGTTCAATGTGATTATATTGAGGAATACATTAATGAAAAGATTGTTATACTTTTGATTTATTTATTTTCATGAGACGTTGATAAATTATGACTTTAGAATAGGAGTATGTGGTGATATGAGTTGTCAATGTTATGAGTGTTGTTATTAATCATTATATTATTGACATTTTGTTGGATTTATATTTGATTTATTGAAAGACTAATACTTGATGTTGTTGGCAAGTAACACTATTCATAACATGTGTGGAAATGATACATAACAGCCTATATGGCAATAACATTTGATAACCTGTGTGGTAATGATATCTATAGCATGTGTGGCAATAACATATAACAACCTGTGTGCCAGTAACTTTTAAGAGCATGTGTGGCAATGATATGTATAACATGTGTGGCAATAATATATAATAGCCCGTGTGGCAATAACATTCGATAGCCTCTATGGTAATGATATTTATAACCTGTGTGGTAATAAAATATAACAAACTATGTGGCAGTAACTTTTGAGAGATTGTGTGGCAATGATATCTATAGCTTGTGTGGCAATAATATATAATAGCCTGTGTGGTAATAACATTTGACAGCCTGTGTGGCAATGATATCTATAGCATGTGTGGCAATAATCTATAATAGCATGCATCACAATAATCTATAATAGCTTGTGTGGCAATAACA